>CAXARG010000150.1:0-27882 GCA_963971235.1 Cryptus armator | reverse complement strand
ATGGACTGGCATGGACTGGCATGGAATGGCATGGAATGGCATGGCACCGCATGGCCCGGCATGGCACGGCATGGCACGGCATGGCACGGCATGGCACGGCATGGCACGGCATGGCACGGCATGGCACGGCATGGCACCGGCATGGCACGGCATGGCACCGGCATGGCACGGCATGGCACGGCATGGCACGGCATGGCACGGCATGGCACGGCATGGCACGGCATGGCACCGGCATGGCACGGCATGGCACCGGCATGGCACCGGCATGGCACGGCATGGCTCCGGCATGGCACGGCATGGCACCGGCATGGCACGGCATGGCACCGGCATGGCACGGCATGGCACCGGCATGGCACGGCATGGCACCGGCATGGCACGGCATGGCACGGCATGGCACGGCATGGCACGGCATGGCACCGGCATGGCACGGCATGGCACCGGCATGGCACGGCATGGCACCGGCATGGCACGGCATGGCACCGGCATGGCACGGCATGGCACCGGCATGGCACGGCATGGCACCGGCATGGCACGGCATGGCACCGGCATGGCACGGCATGGCACCGGCATGGCACGGCATGGCACCGGCATGGCACGGCATGGCACCGGCATGGCACGGCATGGCACCGGCATGGCACGGCATGGCACCGGCATGGCACGGCATGGCACGGCATGGCACGGCATGGCACGGCATGGCACCGGCATGGCACGGCATGGCACCGGCATGGCACGGCATGGCACCGGCATGGAATGGCATGGAATGGCATGGAATGGCATGGAATGGCATGGAATGGCATGGAATGGCATGGAATGGCATGGAATGGCATGGAATGGCATGGAATGGCATGGAATGGCATGGAATGGCATGGAATGGCATGGAATGGTATGGAATGGCATGGAATAGCATGGAATGGCATGGAATGGCATGGAATGGCATGGAATGGCATGGAATGGCATGGAATGGCATGGCACCGCATTGAGTGGCATGGAATGGCATGGACTGGCATGGACTGGCATGGAATGGCATGGAATGGCATGGCACCGCATGGCACGGCATGGCACGGCATGGCACGGCATGGCACGGCATGGCACGGCATGGCACGGCATGGCACGGCATGGCACGGCATGGCACGGCATGGCACGGCATGGCACGGCATGGCACCGGCATGGCACGGCATGGCACGGCATGGCACGGCATGGCACGGCATGGCACGGCATGGCACGGCATGGCACGGCATGGCACGGCATGGCACGGCATGGCACGGCATGGCACCGGCATGGCACCGGCATGGCACCGGCATGGCACGGCATGGCACCGGCATGGCACGGCATGGCACCGGCATGGCACGGCATGGCACGGCATGGCACCGGCATGGCACGGCATGGCACCGGCATGGCACCGGCATGGCACGGCATGGCACCGGCATGGCACGGCATGGCACCGGCATGGCACGGCATGGCACCGGCATGGCACCGGCATGGCACCGGCATGGCACCGGCATGGCACCGGCATGGCACCGGCATGGCACCGGCATGGCACCGGCATGGCACCGGCATGGCACCGGCATGGCACCGGCATGGCACCGGCATGGCACCGGCATGGCACGGCATGGCACCGGCATGGCACGGCATGGCACGGCATGGCACCGGCATGGCACGGCATGGCACCGGCATGGCACGGCATGGCACCGGCATGGCACGGCATGGCACCGGCATGGCACGGCATGGCACCGGCATGGCACGGCATGGCACCGGCATGGCACGGCATGGCACCGGCATGGCACGGCATGGCACCGGCATGGCACGGCATGGCACCGGCATGGCACGGCATGGCACCTGCATGGCACGGCATGGCACCGGCATGGCACGGCATGGCACCGGCATGGCACGGCATGGCACCGGCATGGCACGGCATGGCACCGGCATGGCACGGCATGGCACCGGCATGGCACGGCATGGCACCGGCATGGCACGGCATGGCACGGCATGGCACCGGCATGGCACGGCATGGCACCGGCATGGCACGGCATGGCACAGGCATGGCACGGCATGGCACCGGCATGGCACGGCATGGCACCGGCATGGCACGGCATGGCACCGGCATGGCACGGCATGGCACCGGCATGGCACGGCATGGCACCGGCATGGCACGGCATGGCACCGGCATGGCACGGCATGGCACCGGCATGGCACGGCATGGCACCGGCATGGCACGGCATGGCACCGGCATGGCACGGCATGGCACCGGCATGGCACGGCATGGCACCGGCATGGCACGGCATGGAATGGCATGGAATGGCATGGAATGGCATGGAATGGCATGGAATGGCATGGAATGGCATGGAATGGCATGGAATGGCATGGAATGGCATGGAATGGCATGGAATGGCATGGAATGGCATGGAATGGCATGGAATGGCATGGAATGGCATGGAATGGCATGGAATGGCATGGAATGGCATGGAATGGCATGGAATGGCATGGAATGGCATGGAATGGCATGGAATGGCATGGAATGGCATGGAATGGCATGGAATGGCATGGAATGGCATGGAATGGCATGGAATGGCATGGAATGGCATGGAATGGCATGGAATGGCATGGAATGGCATGGAATGGCATGGAATGGCATGGAATGGCATGGCACCGCATTGAGTGGCATGGAATGGCATGGACTGGCATGGACTGGCATGGAATGGCATGGAATGGCATGGCACCGCATGGCCCGGCATGGCACGGCATGGCACGGCATGGCACGGCATGGCACGGCATGGCACGGCATGGCACGGCATGGCACGGCATGGCACGGCATGGCACGGCATGGCACCGGCATGGCACGGCATGGCACCGGCATGGCACGGCATGGCACCGGCATGGCACGGCATGGCACCGGCATGGCACGGCATGGCACCGGCATGGCACGGCATGGCACCGGCATGGCACGGCATGGCACCGGCATGGCACGGCATGGCACCGGCATGGCACGGCATGGCACCGGCATGGCACGGCATGGCACCGGCATGGCACGGCATGGCACCGGCATGGCACGGCATGGCACGGCATGGCACCGGCATGGCACGGCATGGCACCGGCATGGCACGGCATGGCACCGGCATGGCACGGCATGGCACCGGCATGGCACGGCATGGCACCGGCATGGCACGGCATGGCACCGGCATGGCACGGCATGGCACCGGCATGGCACGGCATGGCACCGGCATGGCACGGCATGGCACCGGCATGGCACGGCATGGCACCGGCATGGCACGGCATGGCACCGGCATGGCACGGCATGGCACCGGCATGGCACGGCATGGCACCGGCATGGCACGGCATGGCACCGGCATGGCACGGCATGGCACCGGCATGGCACGGCATGGCACCGGCATGGCACGGCATGGCACCGGCATGGAATGGCATGGAATGGCATGGAATGGCATGGAATGGCATGGAATGGCATGGAATGGCATGGAATGGCATGGAATGGCATGGAATGGCATGGAATGGCATGGAATGGCATGGAATGGCATGGAATGGCATGGAATGGCATGGAATGGCATGGAATGGCATGGAATGGCATGGAATGGCATGGAATGGCATGGAATGGCATGGAATGGCATGGAATGGCATGGAATGGCATGGAATGGCATGGAATGGCATGGAATGGCATGGAATGGCATGGAATGGCATGGAATGGCATGGAATGGCATGGAATGGCATGGAATGGCATGGAATGGCATGGAATGGCATGGAATGGCATGGAATGGCATGGAATGGCATGGAATGGCATGGAATGGCATGGAATGGCATGGAATGGCATGGAATGGCATGGAATGGCATGGAATGGCATGGAATGGCATGGAATGGCATGGAATGGCATGGAATGGCATGGAATGGCATGGAATGGCATGGAATGGCATGGAATGGCATGGAATGGCATGGAATGGCATGGAATGGCATGGCACCGCATTGAGTGGCATGGAATGGCATGGACTGGCATGGACTGGCATGGAATGGCATGGAATGGCATGGCACCGCATGGCCCGGCATGGCACGGCATGGCACGGCATGGCACCGGCATGGCACGGCATGGCACCGGCATGGCACGGCATGGCACCGGCATGGCACGGCATGGCACCGGCATGGCACGGCATGGCACCGGCATGGCACGGCATGGCACCGGCATGGCACGGCATGGCACCGGCATGGCACGGCATGGAATGGCATGGAATGGCATGGAATGGCATGGAATGGCATGGAATGGCATGGAATGGCATGGAATGGCATGGAATGGCATGGAATGGCATGGAATGGCATGGAATGGCATGGAATGGCATGGAATGGCATGGAATGGCATGGAATGGCATGGAATGGCATGGAATGGCATGGAATGGCATGGAATGGCATGGAATGGCATGGAATGGCATGGAATGGCATGGAATGGCATGGAATGGCATGGAATGGCATGGAATGGCATGGAATGGCATGGAATGGCATGGAATGGCATGGAATGGCATGGAATGGCATGGAATGGCATGGAATGGCATGGAATGGCATGGAATGGCATGGAATGGCATGGAATGGCATGGAATGGCATGGAATGGCATGGAATGGCATGGAATGGCATGGAATGGCATGGAATGGCATGGAATGGCATGGAATGGCATGGAATGGCATGGAATGGCATGGAATGGCATGGCACCGCATTGAGTGGCATGGAATGGCATGGACTGGCATGGACTGGCATGGAATGGCATGGAATGGCATGGCACCGCATGGCCCGGCATGGCACGGCATGGCACGGCATGGCACGGCATGGCACGGCATGGCACGGCATGGCACGGCATGGCACGGCATGGCACGGCATGGCACGGCATGGCACCGGCATGGCACGGCATGGCACCGGCATGGCACGGCATGGCACGGCATGGCACGGCATGGCACGGCATGGCACCGGCATGGCACGGCATGGCACCGGCATGGCACCGGCATGGCACGGCATGGCTCCGGCATGGCACGGCATGGCACCGGCATGGCACGGCATGGCACCGGCATGGCACGGCATGGCACCGGCATGGCACGGCATGGCACCGGCATGGCACGGCATGGCACGGCATGGCACGGCATGGCACGGCATGGCACCGGCATGGCACGGCATGGCACCGGCATGGCACGGCATGGCACCGGCATGGCACGGCATGGCACCGGCATGGCACGGCATGGCACCGGCATGGCACGGCATGGCACCGGCATGGCACGGCATGGCACCGGCATGGCACGGCATGGCACCGGCATGGCACGGCATGGCACCGGCATGGCACGGCATGGCACCGGCATGGCACGGCATGGCACCGGCATGGCACGGCATGGCACCGGCATGGCACGGCATGGAATGGCATGGAATGGCATGGAATGGCATGGAATGGCATGGAATGGCATGGAATGGCATGGAATGGCATGGAATGGCATGGAATGGCATGGAATGGCATGGAATGGCATGGAATGGCATGGAATGGCATGGAATGGCATGGAATGGCATGGAATGGCATGGAATGGCATGGAATGGCATGGAATGGCATGGAATGGCATGGAATGGCATGGAATGGCATGGAATGGCATGGAATGGCATGGAATGGCATGGAATGGCATGGAATGGCATGGAATGGCATGGAATGGCATGGAATGGCATGGAATGGCATGGAATGGCATGGAATGGCATGGAATGGCATGGAATGGCATGGAATGGCATGGAATGGCATGGAATGGCATGGAATGGCATGGAATGGCATGGAATGGCATGGAATGGCATGGAATGGCATGGAATGGCATGGAATGGCATGGAATGGCATGGAATGGCATGGAATGGCATGGAATGGCATGGAATGGCATGGAATGGCATGGAATGGCATGGAATGGCATGGAATGGCATGGAATGGCATGGAATGGCATGGAATGGCATGGAATGGCATGGAATGGCATGGCACCGCATTGAGTGGCATGGAATGGCATGGACTGGCATGGACTGGCATGGAATGGCATGGAATGGCATGGCACCGCATGGCCCGGCATGGCACGGCATGGCACGGCATGGCACGGCATGGCACGGCATGGCACGGCATGGCACGGCATGGCACGGCATGGCACCGGCATGGCACCGGCATGGCACGGCATGGCACGGCATGGCACGGCATGGCACGGCATGGCACCGGCATGGCACGGCATGGCACCGGCATGGCACCGGCATGGCACGGCATGGCTCCGGCATGGCACGGCATGGCACCGGCATGGCACGGCATGGCACCGGCATGGCACGGCATGGCACCGGCATGGCACGGCATGGCACCGGCATGGCACGGCATGGCACGGCATGGCACGGCATGGCACGGCATGGCACCGGCATGGCACGGCATGGCACCGGCATGGCACGGCATGGCACCGGCATGGCACGGCATGGCACCGGCATGGCACGGCATGGCACCGGCATGGCACGGCATGGCACCGGCATGGCACGGCATGGCACCGGCATGGCACGGCATGGCACCGGCATGGCACGGCATGGCACCGGCATGGCACGGCATGGCACCGGCATGGCACGGCATGGCACCGGCATGGCACGGCATGGCACCGGCATGGCACGGCATGGCACCGGCATGGCACGGCATGGCACCGGCATGGCACGGCATGGCACCGGCATGGCACGGCATGGCACGGCATGGCACGGCATGGCACGGCATGGCACCGGCATGGCACGGCATGGCACCGGCATGGAATGGCATGGAATGGCATGGAATGGCATGGAATGGCATGGAATGGCATGGAATGGCATGGAATGGCATGGAATGGCATGGAATGGCATGGAATGGCATGGAATGGCATGGAATGGCATGGAATGGCATGGAATGGCATGGAATGGCATGGAATGGCATGGAATGGCATGGAATAGCATGGAATGGCATGGAATGGCATGGAATGGCATGGAATGGCATGGAATGGCATGGAATGGCATGGCACCGCATTGAGTGGCATGGAATGGCATGGACTGGCATGGACTGGCATGGAATGGCATGGAATGGCATGGCACCGCATGGCACGGCATGGCACGGCATGGCACGGCATGGCACGGCATGGCACGGCATGGCACGGCATGGCACGGCATGGCACGGCATGGCACGGCATGGCACGGCATGGCACGGCATGGCACGGCATGGCACGGCATGGCACGGCATGGCACGGCATGGCACGGCATGGCACCGGCATGGCACCGGCATGGCACCGGCATGGCACGGCATGGCACGGCATGGCACCGGCATGGCACGGCATGGCACCGGCATGGCACGGCATGGCACGGCATGGCACGGCATGGCACGGCATGGCACGGCATGGCACGGCATGGCACGGCATGGCACGGCATGGCACGGCATGGCACGGCATGGCACGGCATGGCACGGCATGGCACGGCATGGCACGGCATGGCACGGCATGGCACGGCATGGCACGGCATGGCACGGCATGGCACGGCATGGCACGGCATGGCACGGCATGGCACGGCATGGCACGGCATGGCACGGCATGGCACGGCATGGCACGGCATGGCACGGCATGGCACGGCATGGCACGGCATGGCACGGCATGGCACGGCATGGCACGGCATGGCACGGCATGGCACGGCATGGCACGGCATGGCACGGCATGGCACGGCATGGCACGGCATGGCACGGCATGGCACGGCATGGCACGGCATGGCACGGCATGGCACGGCATGGCACGGCATGGCACGGCATGGCACGGCATGGCACGGCATGGCACGGCATGGCACGGCATGGCACGGCATGGCACGGCATGGCACGGCATGGCACGGCATGGCACGGCATGGCACGGCATGGCACGGCATGGCACGGCATGGCACGGCATGGCACGGCATGGCACGGCATGGCACGGCATGGCACGGCATGGCACGGCATGGCACGGCATGGCACGGCATGGCACGGCATGGCACGGCATGGCACGGCATGGCACGGCATGGCACGGCATGGCACGGCATGGCACGGCATGGCACGGCATGGCACGGCATGGCACGGCATGGCACGGCATGGCACGGCATGGCACGGCATGGCACGGCATGGCACGGCATGGCACGGCATGGCACGGCATGGCACGGCATGGCACGGCATGGCACGGCATGGCACGGCATGGCACCGGCATGGCACGGCATGGCACCGGCATGGCACGGCATGGCACCGGCATGGCACGGCATGGCACCGGCATGGCACGGCATGGCACCGGCATGGCACGGCATGGCACCGGCATGGCACGGCATGGCACCGGCATGGCACGGCATGGCACCGGCATGGCACGGCATGGCACCGGCATGGCACGGCATGGCACGGCATGGCACGGCATGGCACGGCATGGCACCGGCATGGCACCGGCATGGCACCGGCATGGCACGGCATGGCACCGGCATGGCACGGCATGGCACCGGCATGGCACGGCATGGCACCGGCATGGCACGGCATGGCACCGGCATGGCACGGCATGGCACCGGCATGGCACGGCATGGCACCGGCATGGCACGGCATGGCACCGGCATGGCACGGCATGGCACCGGCATGGCACGGCATGGCACCGGCATGGCACGGCATGGCACCGGCATGGCACGGCATGGCACCGGCATGGAATGGCATGGAATGGCATGGAATGGCATGGAATGGCATGGAATGGCATGGAATGGCATGGAATGGCATGGAATGGCATGGAATGGCATGGAATGGCATGGAATGGCATGGAATGGCATGGAATGGCATGGAATGGCATGGAATGGCATGGAATGGCATGGAATGGCATGGAATGGCATGGAATGGCATGGAATGGCATGGAATGGCATGGAATGGCATGGAATGGCATGGAATGGCATGGAATGGCATGGAATGGCATGGAATGGCATGGAATGGCATGGAATGGCATGGAATGGCATGGAATGGCATGGAATGGCATGGAATGGCATGGAATGGCATGGAATGGCATGGAATGGCATGGAATGGCATGGAATGGCATGGAATGGCATGGAATGGCATGGAATGGCATGGAATGGCATGGAATGGCATGGAATGGCATGGAATGGCATGGAATGGCATGGAATGGCATGGCACCGGCATGGCACGGCATGGCACCGGCATGGCACGGCATGGCACCGGCATGGCACGGCATGGCACCGGCATGGCACCGGCATGGCACCGGCATGGCACCGGCATGGCACCGGCATGGCACCGGCATGGCACCGGCATGGCACCGGCATGGCACCGGCATGGCACCGGCATGGCACGGCATGGCACCGGCATGGCACGGCATGGCACGGCATGGCACCGGCATGGCACGGCATGGCACCGGCATGGCACGGCATGGCACCGGCATGGCACGGCATGGCACCGGCATGGCACGGCATGGCACCGGCATGGCACGGCATGGCACCGGCATGGCACGGCATGGCACCGGCATGGCACGGCATGGCACCGGCATGGCACGGCATGGCACCGGCATGGCACGGCATGGCACCGGCATGGCACGGCATGGCACCGGCATGGCACGGCATGGCACCGGCATGGCACGGCATGGCACCGGCATGGCACGGCATGGCACCGGCATGGCACGGCATGGCACCGGCATGGCACGGCATGGCACCGGCATGGCACGGCATGGCACGGCATGGCACCGGCATGGCACGGCATGGCACCGGCATGGCACGGCATGGCACAGGCATGGCACGGCATGGCACCGGCATGGCACCGGCATGGCACCGGCATGGCACCGGCATGGCACGGCATGGCACCGGCATGGCACGGCATGGCACCGGCATGGCACGGCATGGCACGGCATGGCACCGGCATGGCACGGCATGGCACCGGCATGGCACGGCATGGCACCGGCATGGCACGGCATGGCACCGGCATGGCACGGCATGGCACCGGCATGGCACGGCATGGCACCGGCATGGCACGGCATGGCACCGGCATGGCACGGCATGGCACCGGCATGGCACGGCATGGCACGGCATGGCACGGCATGGCACGGCATGGCACGGCATGGCACGGCATGGCACCGGCATGGCACGGCATGGCACCGGCATGGCACGGCATGGCACCGGCATGGCACGGCATGGCACCGGCATGGCACGGCATGGCACCGGCATGGCACGGCATGGCACCGGCATGGCACGGCATGGCACCGGCATGGCACGGCATGGCACCGGCATGGCACGGCATGGCACCGGCATGGCACGGCATGGCACCGGCATGGCACGGCATGGCACGGCATGGCACCGGCATGGCACGGCATGGCACCGGCATGGCACGGCATGGCACCGGCATGGCACGGCATGGCACCGGCATGGCACGGCATGGCACCGGCATGGCACGGCATGGCACCGGCATGGCACGGCATGGCACCGGCATGGCACGGCATGGCACCGGCATGGCACGGCATGGCACGGCATGGCACCGGCATGGCACGGCATGGCACCGGCATGGCACGGCATGGCACCGGCATGGCACGGCATGGCACCGGCATGGCACGGCATGGCACCGGCATGGCACGGCATGGCACCGGCATGGCACGGCATGGCACCGGCATGGCACGGCATGGCACCGGCATGGCACGGCATGGCACCGGCATGGCACGGCATGGCACGGCATGGCACGGCATGGCACCGGCATGGCACGGCATGGCACCGGCACGGCACGGCATGGCACCGGCACGGCACCGGCATGGCACGGCATGGCACCGGCATGGCACGGCATGGCACCGGCATGGCACGGCATGGCACCGGCATGGCACGGCATGGCACCGGCATGGCACGGCATGGCACCGGAATGGCACGGCATGGCACCGGCATGGCACGGCATGGCACCGGCATGGCACGGCATGGCACGGCATGGCACCGGCATGGCACGGCATGGCACCGGCATGGCACGGCATGGCACCGGCATGGCACGGCATGGCACCGGCATGGCACGGCATGGCACCGGCATGGCACGGCATGGCACCGGCATGGCACGGCATGGCACCGGCATGGCACGGCATGGCACCGGCATGGCACGGCATGGCACGGCATGGCACCGGCATGGCACGGCATGGCACGGCATGGCACGGCATGGCACCGGCATGGCACGGCATGGCACCGGCATGGCACGGCATGGCACCGGCATGGCACGGCATGGCACCGGCATGGCACGGCATGGCACCGGCATGGCACGGCATGGCACCGGCATGGCACGGCATGGCACCGGCATGGCACGGCATGGCACCGGCATGGCACGGCATGGCACCGGCATGGCACGGCATGGCACCGGCATGGCACGGCATGGCACCGGCATGGAATGGCATGGAATGGCATGGAATGGCATGGAATGGCATGGAATGGCATGGAATGGCATGGAATGGCATGGAATGGCATGGAATGGCATGGAATGGCATGGAATGGCATGGAATGGCATGGAATGGCACGGCATGGCACGGCATGGCACGGCATGGCACGGCATGGCACGGCATGGCACGGCATGGCACCGGCATGGCACGGCATGGAATGGCATGGAATGGCATGGAATGGCATGGAATGGCATGGAATGGCATGGAATGGCATGGAATGGCATGGAATGGCATGGAATGGCATGGAATGGCATGGAATGGCATGGAATGGCATGGAATGGCATGGAATGGCATGGAATGGCATGGAATGGCATGGAATGGCATGGAATGGCATGGACTGGCATGGACTGGCATGGACTGGCATGGAATGGCATGGAATGGCATGGAATGGCATGGAATGGCATGGAACGGCATGGAATGGCATGGAATGGCATGGAATGGCATGGAATGGCATGGAATGGCATGGAATGGCATGGAATGGCATGGAATGGCATGGAATGGTATGGAATGGCATGGAATGGCATGGAATGGCATGGAATGGCATGGAATGGCATGGAATGGCATGGAATGGCATGGAATGGCATGGAATGGCATGGAATGGCATGGAATGGCATGGCACCGCATTGAGTGGCATGGAATGGCATGGACTGGCATGGACTGGCATGGAATGGCATGGAATGGCATGGCACCGCATGGCCCGGCATGGCACGGCATGGCACGGCATGGCACCGGCATGGCACGGCATGGCACCGGCATGGCACGGCATGGCACCGGCATGGCACGGCATGGCACCGGCATGGCACGGCATGGCACCGGCATGGCACGGCATGGCACCGGCATGGCACGGCATGGCACCGGCATGGCACGGCATGGCACCGGCATGGCACGGCATGGCACCGGCATGGCACGGCATGGCACCGGCATGGCACGGCATGGCACCGGCATGGCACGGCATGGCACCGGCATGGCACGGCATGGCACCGGCATGGCACGGCATGGCACCGGCATGGCACGGCATGGCACCGGCATGGCACGGCATGGCACGGCATGGCACCGGCATGGCACGGCATGGCACCGGCATGGTACGGAATGGCACAGGCATGGCACGGCATGGCACCGGCATGGCACGGCATGGCACCGGCATGGCACGGCATGGCACCGGCATGGCACGGCATGGCACCGGCATGGCACGGCATGGCACCGGCATGGCACGGCATGGCACCGGCATGGCACGGCATGGCACCGGCATGGCACGGCATGGCACCGGCATGGAATGGCATGGAATGGCATGGAATGGCATGGAATGGCATGGAATGGCATGGAATGGCATGGAATGGCATGGAATGGCATGGAATGGCATGGAATGGCATGGAATGGCATGGAATGGCATGGAATGGCATGGAATGGCATGGAATGGCATGGAATGGCATGGAATGGCATGGAATGGCATGGAATGGCATGGAATGGCATGGAATGGCATGGAATGGCATGGAATGGCATGGAATGGCATGGAATGGCATGGAATGGCATGGAATGGCATGGAATGGCATGGAATGGCATGGAATGGCATGGAATGGCATGGAATGGCATGGAATGGCATGGAATGGCATGGAATGGCATGGAATGGCATGGAATGGCATGGAATGGCATGGAATGGCATGGAATGGCATGGAATGGCATGGAATGGCATGGAATGGCATGGAATGGCATGGAATGGCATGGAATGGCATGGAATGGCATGGAATGGCATGGAATGGCATGGAATGGCATGGAATGGCATGGAATGGCATGGAATGGCATGGAATGGCATGGAATGGCATGGAATGGCATGGAATGGCATGGAATGGCATGGAATGGCATGGCACCGCATTGAGTGGCATGGAATGGCATGGACTGGCATGGACTGGCATGGAATGGCATGGAATGGCATGGCACCGCATGGCCCGGCATGGCACGGCATGGCACGGCATGGCACGGCATGGCACGGCATGGCACGGCATGGCACGGCATGGCACGGCATGGCACGGCATGGCACGGCATGGCACGGCATGGCACCGGCATGGCACGGCATGGCACCGGCATGGCACGGCATGGCACGGCATGGCACGGCATGGCACGGCATGGCACCGGCATGGCACGGCATGGCACCGGCATGGCACCGGCATGGCACGGCATGGCTCCGGCATGGCACGGCATGGCACCGGCATGGCACGGCATGGCACCGGCATGGCACGGCATGGCACCGGCATGGCACGGCATGGCACGGCATGGCACGGCATGGCACGGCATGGCACGGCATGGCACGGCATGGCACCGGCATGGCACGGCATGGCACCGGCATGGCACGGCATGGCACCGGCATGGCACGGCATGGCACCGGCATGGCACGGCATGGCACCGGCATGGCACGGCATGGCACCGGCATGGCACGGCATGGCACCGGCATGGCACGGCATGGCACCGGCATGGCACGGCATGGCACCGGCATGGCACGGCATGGCACCGGCATGGCACGGCATGGCACCGGCATGGCACGGCATGGAATGGCATGGAATGGCATGGAATGGCATGGAATGGCATGGAATGGCATGGAATGGCATGGAATGGCATGGAATGGCATGGAATGGCATGGAATGGCATGGAATGGCATGGAATGGCATGGAATGGCATGGAATGGCATGGAATGGCATGGAATGGCATGGAATGGCATGGAATGGCATGGAATGGCATGGAATGGCATGGAATGGCATGGAATGGCATGGAATGGCATGGAATGGCATGGAATGGCATGGAATGGCATGGAATGGCATGGAATGGCATGGAATGGCATGGAATGGCATGGAATGGCATGGAATGGCATGGAATGGCATGGAATGGCATGGAATGGCATGGAATGGCATGGAATGGCATGGAATGGCATGGAATGGCATGGAATGGCATGGAATGGCATGGAATGGCATGGAATGGCATGGAATGGCATGGAATGGCATGGAATGGCATGGAATGGCATGGAATGGCATGGAATGGCATGGAATGGCATGGAATGGCATGGAATGGCATGGAATGGCATGGAATGGCATGGAATGGCATGGAATGGCATGGAATGGCATGGAATGGCATGGAATGGCATGGAATGGCATGGAATGGCATGGAATGGCATGGAATGGCATGGCACCGCATTGAGTGGCATGGAATGGCATGGACTGGCATGGACTGGCATGGAATGGCATGGAATGGCATGGCACCGCATGGCCCGGCATGGCACGGCATGGCACGGCATGGCACGGCATGGCACGGCATGGCACGGCATGGCACGGCATGGCACGGCATGGCACCGGCATGGCACGGCATGGCACCGGCATGGCACGGCATGGCACGGCATGGCACGGCATGGCACGGCATGGCACGGCATGGCACCCGCATGGCACGGCATGGCACCGGCATGGCACCGGCATGGCACGGCATGGCTCCGGCATGGCACGGCATGGCACCGGCATGGCACGGCATGGCACCGGCATGGCACGGCATGGCACCGGCATGGCACGGCATGGCACCGGCATGGCACGGCATGGCACGGCATGGCACGGCATGGCACGGCATGGCACCGGCATGGCACGGCATGGCACCGGCATGGCACGGCATGGCACCGGCATGGCACGGCATGGCACCGGCATGGCACGGCATGGCACGGCATGGCACGGCATGGCACGGCATGGCACGGCATGGCACCGGCATGGCACGGCATGGCACCGGCATGGCACCGGCATGGCACGGCATGGCTCCGGCATGGCACGGCATGGCACCGGCATGGCACGGCATGGCACCGGCATGGCACGGCATGGCACCGGCATGGCACGGCATGGCACCGGCATGGCACGGCATGGCACGGCATGGCACGGCATGGCACGGCATGGCACCGGCATGGCACGGCATGGCACCGGCATGGCACGGCATGGCACCGGCATGGCACGGCATGGCACCGGCATGGCACGGCATGGCACCGGCATGGCACGGCATGGCACCGGCATGGCACGGCATGGCACCGGCATGGCACGGCATGGCACCGGCATGGCACGGCATGGCACCGGCATGGCACGGCATGGCACCGGCATGGCACGGCATGGCACCGGCATGGCACGGCATGGCACCGGCATGGCACGGCATGGCACGGCATGGCACGGCATGGCACGGCATGGCACCGGCATGGCACGGCATGGCACCGGCATGGCACGGCATGGCACCGGCATGGAATGGCATGGAATGGCATGGAATGGCATGGAATGGCATGGAATGGCATGGAATGGCATGGAATGGCATGGAATGGCATGGAATGGCATGGAATGGCATGGAATGGCATGGAATGGCATGGAATGGCATGGAATGGTATGGAATGGCATGGAATAGCATGGAATGGCATGGAATGGCATGGAATGGCATGGAATGGCATGGAATGGCATGGAATGGCATGGCACCGCATTGAGTGGCATGGAATGGCATGGACTGGCATGGACTGGCATGGAATGGCATGGAATGGCATGGCACCGCATGGCACGGCATGGCACGGCATGGCACGGCATGGCACGGCATGGCACGGCATGGCACGGCATGGCACGGCATGGCACGGCATGGCACGGCATGGCACGGCATGGCACGGCATGGCACCGGCATGGCACGGCATGGCACGGCATGGCACGGCATGGCACGGCATGGCACGGCATGGCACGGCATGGCACGGCATGGCACGGCATGGCACGGCATGGCACGGCATGGCACCGGCATGGCACCGGCATGGCACCGGCATGGCACGGCATGGCACCGGCATGGCACGGCATGGCACCGGCATGGCACGGCATGGCACGGCATGGCACCGGCATGGCACGGCATGGCACCGGCATGGCACGGCATGGCACCGGCATGGCACGGCATGGCACCGGCATGGCACGGCATGGCACCGGCATGGCACGGCATGGCACCGGCATGGCACCGGCATGGCACCGGCATGGCACCGGCATGGCACCGGCATGGCACCGGCATGGCACCGGCATGGCACCGGCATGGCACCGGCATGGCACCGGCATGGCACCGGCATGGCACCGGCATGGCACGGCATGGCACCGGCATGGCACGGCATGGCACGGCATGGCACCGGCATGGCACGGCATGGCACCGGCATGGCACGGCATGGCACCGGCATGGCACGGCATGGCACCGGCATGGCACGGCATGGCACCGGCATGGCACGGCATGGCACCGGCATGGCACGGCATGGCACCGGCATGGCACGGCATGGCACCGGCATGGCACGGCATGGCACCGGCATGGCACGGCATGGCACCGGCATGGCACGGCATGGCACCTGCATGGCACGGCATGGCACCGGCATGGCACGGCATGGCACCGGCATGGCACGGCATGGCACCGGCATGGCACGGCATGGCACCGGCATGGCACGGCATGGCACCGGCATGGCACGGCATGGCACGGCATGGCACCGGCATGGCACGGCATGGCACCGGCATGGCACGGCATGGCACCGGCATGGCACGGCATGGCACAGGCATGGCACGGCATGGCACCGGCATGGCACGGCATGGCACCGGCATGGCACGGCATGGCACCGGCATGGCACGGCATGGCACCGGCATGGCACGGCATGGCACCGGCATGGCACGGCATGGCACCGGCATGGCACGGCATGGCACCGGCATGGCACGGCATGGCACCGGCATGGCACGGCATGGCACCGGCATGGCACGGCATGGCACCGGCATGGCACGGCATGGCACCGGCATGGCACGGCATGGAATGGCATGGAATGGCATGGAATGGCATGGAATGGCATGGAATGGCATGGAATGGCATGGAATGGCATGGAATGGCATGGAATGGCATGGAATGGCATGGAATGGCATGGAATGGCATGGAATGGCATGGAATGGCATGGAATGGCATGGAATGGCATGGAATGGCATGGAATGGCATGGAATGGCATGGAATGGCATGGAATGGCATGGAATGGCATGGAATGGCATGGAATGGCATGGAATGGCATGGAATGGCATGGAATGGCATGGAATGGCATGGAATGGCATGGAATGGCATGGAATGGCATGGAATGGCATGGAATGGCATGGAATGGCATGGAATGGCATGGAATGGCATGGAATGGCATGGAATGGCATGGAATGGCATGGAATGGCATGGAATGGCATGGAATGGCATGGAATGGCATGGCACCGCATGGAATGGCATGGCACCGCATTGAGTGGCATGGAATGGCATGGACTGGCATGGACTGGCATGGAATGGCATGGAATGGCATGGCACCGCATGGCACGGCATGGCACGGCATGGCACGGCATGGCACGGCATGGCACGGCATGGCACGGCATGGCACGGCATGGCACCGGCATGGCACGGCATGGCACCGGCATGGCACGGCATGGCACCGGCATGGCACGGCATGGCACCGGCATGGCACGGCATGGCACCGGCATGGCACGGCATGGCACCGGCATGGCACGGCATGGCACCGGCATGGCACGGCATGGCACCGGCATGGCACGGCATGGCACCGGCATGGCACGGCATGGCACCGGCATGGCACGGCATGGCACCGGCATGGCACGGCATGGCACGGCATGGCACCGGCATGGCACGGCATGGCACCGGCATGGCACGGCATGGCACCGGCATGGCACGGCATGGCACCGGCATGGCACGGCATGGCACCGGCATGGCACGGCATGGCACCGGCATGGCACGGCATGGCACCGGCATGGCACGGCATGGCACCGGCATGGCACGGCATGGCACCGGCATGGCACGGCATGGCACCGGCATGGCACGGCATGGCACCGGCATGGCACGGCATGGCACCGGCATGGCACGGCATGGCACCGGCATGGCACGGCATGGCACCGGCATGGCACGGCATGGCACCGGCATGGCACGGCATGGCACCGGCATGGAATGGCATGGAATGGCATGGAATGGCATGGAATGGCATGGAATGGCATGGAATGGCATGGAATGGCATGGAATGGCATGGAATGGCATGGAATGGCATGGAATGGCATGGAATGGCATGGAATGGCATGGAATGGCATGGAATGGCATGGAATGGCATGGAATGGCATGGAATGGCATGGAATGGCATGGAATGGCATGGAATGGCATGGAATGGCATGGAATGGCATGGAATGGCATGGAATGGCATGGAATGGCATGGAATGGCATGGAATGGCATGGAATGGCATGGAATGGCATGGAATGGCATGGAATGGCATGGAATGGCATGGAATGGCATGGAATGGCATGGAATGGCATGGAATGGCATGGAATGGCATGGAATGGCATGGAATGGCATGGAATGGCATGGAATGGCATGGAATGGCATGGAATGGCATGGAATGGCATGGAATGGCATGGAATGGCATGGAATGGCATGGAATGGCATGGAATGGCATGGAATGGCATGGAATGGCATGGCACCGCATTGAGTGGCATGGAATGGCATGGCACCGCATTGAGTGGCATGGAATGGCATGGACTGGCATGGACTGGCATGGAATGGCATGGAATGGCATGGCACCGCATGGCCCGGCATGGCACGGCATGGCACGGCATGGCACGGCATGGCACGGCATGGCACGGCATGGCACGGCATGGCACGGCATGGCACGGCATGGCACGGCATGGCACGGCATGGCACGGCATGGCACGGCATGGCACCGGCATGGCACGGCATGGCACGGCATGGCACGGCATGGCACGGCATGGCACGGCATGGCACGGCATGGCACGGCATGGCACGGCATGGCACGGCATGGCACGGCATGGCACCGGCATGGCACGGCATGGCACCGGCATGGCACGGCATGGCACCGGCATGGCACGGCATGGCACCGGCATGGCACGGCATGGCACCGGCATGGCACGGCATGGCACGGCATGGCACGGCATGGCACGGCATGGCACCGGCATGGCACGGCATGGCACGGCATGGCACGGCATGGCACGGCATGGCACGGCATGGCACGGCATGGCACGGCATGGCACGGCATGGCACGGCATGGCACGGCATGGCACGGCATGGCACGGCATGGCACGGCATGGCACGGCATGGCACGGCATGGCACGGCATGGCACGGCATGGCACGGCATGGCACGGCATGGCACCGGCATGGCACGGCATGGCACCGGCATGGCACCGGCATGGCACCGGCATGGCACCGGCATGGCACCGGCATGGCACCGGCATGGCACGGCATGGCACCGGCATGGCACGGCATGGCACCGGCATGGCACGGCATGGCACCGGCATGGCACGGCATGGCACGGCATGGCACCGGCATGGCACGGCATGGCACCGGCATGGCACGGCATGGCACCGGCATGGCACGGCATGGCACCGGCATGGCACGGCATGGCACCGGCATGGCACGGCATGGCACCGGCATGGCACGGCATGGCACCGGCATGGCACGGCATGGCACCGGCATGGCACGGCATGGCACCGGCATGGCACGGCATGGCACCGGCATGGCACGGCATGGCACCGGCATGGCACGGCATGGCACCGGCATGGCACGGCATGGCACCGGCATGGCACGGCATGGCACCGGCATGGCACGGCATGGCACCGGCATGGCACGGCATGGCACCGGCATGGCACGGCATGGCACCGGCATGGCACGGCATGGCACCGGCATGGCACGGCATGGCACCGGCATGGCACGGCATGGCACCGGCATGGCACGGCATGGCACCGGCATGGCACGGCATGGCACCGGCATGGCACGGCATGGAATGGCATGGAATGGCATGGAATGGCATGGAATGGCATGGAATGGCATGGAATGGCATGGAATGGCATGGAATGGCATGGAATGGCATGGAATGGCATGGAATGGCATGGAATGGCATGGAATGGCATGGAATGGCATGGAATGGCATGGAATGGCATGGAATGGCATGGAATGGCATGGAATGGCATGGAATGGCATGGAATGGCATGGAATGGCATGGAATGGCATGGAATGGCATGGAATGGCATGGAATGGCATGGAATGGCATGGAATGGCATGGAATGGCATGGAATGGCATGGAATGGCATGGAATGGCATGGAATGGCATGGAATGGCATGGAATGGCATGGAATGGCATGGAATGGCATGGAATGGCATGGAATGGCATGGAATGGCATGGAATGGCATGGAATGGCATGGAATGGCATGGAATGGCATGGAATGGCATGGAATGGCATGGAATGGCATGGAATGGCATGGAATGGCATGGAATGACATGGAATGGCATGGAATGGCATGGAATGGCATGGAATGGCATGGAATGGCATGGAATGGCATGGAATGGCATGGAATGGCATGGAATGGCATGGAATGGCATGGAATGGCATGGAATGGCATGGAATGGCATGGAATGGCATGGAATGGCATGGAATGGCATGGAATGGCATGGAATGGCATGGAATGGCATGGAATGGCATGGAATGGCATGGAATGGCATGGAATGGCATGGAATGGCATGGAATGGCATGGAATGGCATGGAATGGCATGGAATGGCATGGAATGGCATGGAATGGCATGGAATGGCATGGAATGGCATGGAATGGCATGGAATGGCATGGAATGGCATGGAATGGCATGGAATGGCATGGAATGGCATGGAATGGCATGGAATGGCATGGAATGGCATGGCACCGCATTGAGTGGCATGGAATGGCATGGACTGGCATGGACTGGCATGGAATGGCATGGAATGGCATGGCACCGCATGGCCCGGCATGGCACGGCATGGCACGGCATGGCACGGCATGGCACGGCATGGCACGGCATGGCACGGCATGGCACGGCATGGCACGGCATGGCACGGCATGGCACGGCATGGCACGGCATGGCACCGGCATGGCACGGCATGGCACCGGCATGGCACGGCATGGCACGGCATGGCACGGCATGGCACGGCATGGCACGGCATGGCACGGCATGGCACGGCATGGCACGGCATGGCACGGCATGGCACGGCATGGCACGGCATGGCACGGCATGGCACGGCATGGCACGGCATGGCACGGCATGGCACGGCATGGCACGGCATGGCACCGGCATGGCACGGCATGGCACGGCATGGCACCGGCATGGCACGGCATGGCACCGGCATGGCACGGCATGGCACCGGCATGGCACGGCATGGCACGGCATGGCACGGCATGGCACCGGCATGGCACGGCATGGCACGGCATGGCACGGCATGGCACGGCATGGCACGGCATGGCACGGCATGGCACGGCATGGCACGGCATGGCACGGCATGGCACGGCATGGCACGGCATGGCACGGCATGGCACGGCATGGCACGGCATGGCACGGCATGGCACGGCATGGCACGGCATGGCACGGCATGGCACGGCATGGCACGGCATGGCACGGCATGGCACGGCATGGCACGGCATGGCACGGCATGGCACGGCATGGCACGGCATGGCACCGGCATGGCACGGCATGGCACCGGCATGGCACCGGCATGGCACCGGCATGGCACCGGCATGGCACGGCATGGCACCGGCATGGCACGGCATGGCACCGGCATGGCACGGCATGGCACCGGCATGGCACGGCATGGCACCGGCATGGCACGGCATGGCACGGCATGGCACCGGCATGGCACGGCATGGCACCGGCATGGCACGGCATGGCACCGGCATGGCACGGCATGGCACCGGCATGGCACGGCATGGCACCGGCATGGCACGGCATGGCACCGGCATGGCACGGCATGGCACGGCATGGCACCGGCATGGCACCGGCATGGCACCGGCATGGCACCGGCATGGCACCGGCATGGCACCGGCATGGCACGGCATGGCACCGGCATGGCACGGCATGGCACCGGCATGGCACGGCATGGCACGGCATGGCACCGGCATGGCACGGCATGGCACCGGCATGGCACGGCATGGCACGGCATGGCACCGGCATGGCACGGCATGGCACGGCATGGCACCGGCATGGCACGGCATGGCACCGGCATGGCACGGCATGGCACCGGCATGGCACGGCATGGCACCGGCATGGCACGGCATGGCACCGGCATGGCACGGCATGGCACGGCATGGCACGGCATGGCACGGCATGGCACCGGCATGGCACGGCATGGCACCGGCATGGCACGGCATGGAATGGCATGGAATGGCATGGAATGGCATGGAATGGCATGGAATGGCATGGAATGGCATGGAATGGCATGGAATGGCATGGAATGGCATGGAATGGCATGGAATGGCATGGAATGGCATGGAATGGCATGGAATGGCATGGAATGGCATGGAATGGCATGGAATGGCATGGAATGGCATGGAATGGCATGGAATGGCATGGAATGGCATGGAATGGCATGGAATGGCATGGAATGGCATGGAATGGCATGGAATGGCATGGAATGGCATGGAATGGCATGGAATGGCATGGAATGGCATGGAATGGCATGGAATGGCATGGAATGGCATGGAATGGCATGGAATGGCATGGAATGGCATGGAATGGCATGGAATGGCATGGAATGGCATGGAATGGCATGGAATGGCATGGAATGGCATGGAATGGCATGGAATGGCATGGAATGGCATGGAATGGCATGGAATGGCATGGAATGGCATGGAATGGCATGGAATGGCATGGAATGGCATGGAATGGCATGGAATGGCATGGAATGGCATGGAATGGCATGGAATGGCATGGAATGGCATGGAATGGCATGGAATGGCATGGAATGGCATGGAATGGCATGGAATGGCATGGAATGGCATGGAATGGCATGGAATGGCATGGAATGGCATGGAATGGCATGGAATGGCATGGAATGGCATGGAATGGCATGGAATGGCATGGAATGGCATGGAATGGCATGGAATGGCATGGAATGGCATGGAATGGCATGGAATGGCATGGAATGGCATGGAATGGCATGGAATGGCATGGAATGGCATGGAATGGCATGGAATGGCATGGAATGGCATGGAATGGCATGGAATGGCATGGAATGGCATGGAATGGCATGGAATGGCATGGAATGGCATGGAATGGCATGGAATGGCATGGAATGGCATGGAATGGCATGGAATGGCATGGAATGGCATGGAATGGCATGGAATGGCATGGAATGGCATGGAATGGCATGGAATGGCATGGAATGGCATGGAATGGCATGGAATGGCATGGAATGGCATGGAATGGCATGGAATGGCATGGAATGGCATGGAATGGCATGGAATGGCATGGAATGGCATGGAATGGCATGGAATGGCATGGAATGGCATGGAATGGCATGGAATGGCATGGAATGGCATGGAATGGCATGGAATGGCATGGAATGGCATGGAATGGCATGGAATGGCATGGAATGGCATGGAATGGCATGGAATGGCATGGAATGGCATGGAATGGCATGGAATGGCATGGCACCGCATTGAGTGGCATGGAATGGCATGGACTGGCATGGACTGGCATGGAATGGCATGGAATGGCATGGCACCGCATGGCCCGGCATGGCACGGCATGGCACGGCATGGCACGGCATGGCACGGCATGGCACGGCATGGCACGGCATGGCACGGCATGGTACGGCATGGCACGGCATGGCACGGCATGGCACGGCATGGCACGGCATGGCACGGCATGGCACGGCATGGCACCGGCATGGCACGGCATGGCACCGGCATGGCACGGCATGGCACGGCATGGCACGGCATGGCACGGCATGGCACGGCATGGCACGGCATGGCACGGCATGGCACGGCATGGCACGGCATGGCACGGCATGGCACGGCATGGCACGGCATGGCACGGCATGGCACGGCATGGCACGGCATGGCACGGCATGGCACGGCATGGCACGGCATGGCACCGGCATGGCACGGCATGGCACGGCATGGCACCGGCATGGCACGGCATGGCACCGGCATGGCACGGCATGGCACCGGCATGGCACGGCATGGCACGGCATGGCACGGCATGGCACGGCATGGCACGGCATGGCACGGCATGGCACCGGCATGGCACGGCATGGCACGGCATGGCACGGCATGGCACGGCATGGCACGGCATGGCACGGCATGGCACGGCATGGCACGGCATGGCACGGCATGGCACGGCATGGCACGGCATGGCACGGCATGGCACGGCATGGCACGGCATGGCACGGCATGGCACGGCATGGCACGGCATGGCACGGCATGGCACGGCATGGCACGGCATGGCACGGCATGGCACGGCATGGCACGGCATGGCACGGCATGGCACGGCATGGCACGGCATGGCACGGCATGGCACGGCATGGCACGGCATGGCACGGCATGGCACGGCATGGCACGGCATGGCACGGCATGGCACGGCATGGCACGGCATGGCACGGCATGGCACCGGCATGGCACGGCATGGCACCGGCATGGCACCGGCATGGCACCGGCATGGCACCGGCATGGCACGGCATGGCACCGGCATGGCACGGCATGGCACCGGCATGGCACGGCATGGCACCGGCATGGCACGGCATGGCACCGGCATGGCACGGCATGGCACGGCATGGCACCGGCATGGCACGGCATGGCACCGGCATGGCACGGCATGGCACCGGCATGGCACGGCATGGCACCGGCATGGCACGGCATGGCACCGGCATGGCACGGCATGGCACCGGCATGGCACGGCATGGCACGGCATGGCACCGGCATGGCACCGGCATGGCACCGGCATGGCACCGGCATGGCACCGGCATGGCACCGGCATGGCACGGCATGGCACCGGCATGGCACGGCATGGCACCGGCATGGCACGGCATGGCACGGCATGGCACCGGCATGGCACGGCATGGCACCGGCATGGCACGGCATGGCACGGCATGGCACCGGCATGGCACGGCATGGCACGGCATGGCACCGGCATGGCACGGCATGGCACCGGCATGGCACGGCATGGCACCGGCATGGCACGGCATGGCACCGGCATGGCACGGCATGGCACCGGCATGGCACGGCATGGCACGGCATGGCACGGCATGGCACGGCATGGCACCGGCATGGCACGGCATGGCACCGGCATGGCACGGCATGGCACCGGCATGGAATGGCATGGAATGGCATGGAATGGCATGGAATGGCATGGAATGGCATGGAATGGCATGGAATGGCATGGAATGGCATGGAATGGCATGGAATGGCATGGAATGGCATGGAATGGCATGGAATGGCATGGAATGGCATGGAATGGCATGGAATGGCATGGAATGGCATGGAATGGCATGGAATGGCATGGAATGGCATGGAATGGCATGGAATGGCATGGAATGGCATGGAATGGCATGGAATGGCATGGAATGGCATGGAATGGCATGGAATGGCATGGAATGGCATGGAATGGCATGGAATGGCATGGAATGGCATGGAATGGCATGGAATGGCATGGAATGGCATGGAATGGCATGGAATGGCATGGAATGGCATGGAATGGCATGGAATGGCATGGAATGGCATGGAATGGCATGGAATGGCATGGAATGGCATGGAATGGCATGGAATGGCATGGAATGGCATGGAATGGCATGGAATGGCATGGAATGGCATGGAATGGCATGGAATGGCATGGAATGGCATGGAATGGCATGGAATGGCATGGAATGGCATGGAATGGCATGGAATGGCATGGAATGGCATGGAATGGCATGGAATGGCATGGAATGGCATGGAATGGCATGGAATGGCATGGAATGGCATGGCACCGCATTGAGTGGCATGGAATGGCATGGACTGGCATGGACTGGCATGGAATGGCATGGAATGGCATGGCACCGCATGGCCCGGCATGGCACGGCATGGCACGGCATGGCACGGCATGGCACGGCATGGCACGGCATGGCACGGCATGGCACGGCATGGCACGGCATGGCACGGCATGGCACGGCATGGCACGGCATGGCACCGGCATGGCACGGCATGGCACCGGCATGGCACGGCATGGCACGGCATGGCACGGCATGGCACGGCATGGCACGGCATGGCACGGCATGGCACCGGCATGGCACGGCATGGCACCGGCATGGCACCGGCATGGCACGGCATGGCTCCGGCATGGCACGGCATGGCACCGGCATGGCACGGCATGGCACCGGCATGGCACGGCATGGCACCGGCATGGCACGGCATGGCACCGGCATGGCACGGCATGGCACCGGCATGGCACGGCATGGCACGGCATGGCACGGCATGGCACGGCATGGCACCGGCATGGCACGGCATGGCACCGGCATGGCACGGCATGGCACCGGCATGGCACGGCATGGCACCGGCATGGCACGGCATGGCACCGGCATGGCACGGCATGGCACCGGCATGGCACGGCATGGCACCGGCATGGCACGGCATGGCACCGGCATGGCACGGCATGGCACCGGCATGGCACGGCATGGCACCGGCATGGCACGGCATGGCACCGGCATGGCACGGCATGGCACGGCATGGCACCGGCATGGCACGGCATGGCACCGGCATGGCACGGCATGGCACCGGCATGGCACGGCATGGCACCGGCATGGCACGGCATGGCACCGGCATGGCACGGCATGGCACCGGCATGGCACGGCATGGCACCGGCATGGCACGGCATGGCACCGGCATGGCACGGCATGGCACCGGCATGGCACGGCATGGCACCGGCATGGCACGGCATGGCACCGGCATGGCACGGCATGGCACCGGCATGGCACGGCATGGCACCGGCATGGCACGGCATGGCACCGGCATGGAATGGCATGGCACCGGCATGGAATGGCATGGAATGGCATGGAATGGCATGGAATGGCATGGAATGGCATGGAATGGCATGGAATGGCATGGAATGGCATGGAATGGCATGGAATGGCATGAAATGGCATGGAATGGCATGGAATGGCATGGAATGGCATGGAATGGCATGGAATGGCATGGAATGGCATGGAATGGCATGGAATGGCATGGAATGGCATGGAATGGCATGGAATGGCATGGAATGGCATGGAATGGCATGGCACCGCATTGAGTGGCATGGAATGGCATGGACTGGCATGGAATGGCATGGACTGGCATGGACTGGCATGGCACCGCATGGCCCGGCATGGCACGGCATGGCCCGGCATGGCACGGCATGGCACGGCATGGCACGGCATGGCACGGCATGGCACGGCATGGCACGGCATGGCACGGCATGGCACGGCATGGCACGGCATGGCACGGCATGGCACCGGCATGGCACGGCATGGCACCGGCATGGCACGGCATGGCACCGGCATGGCACGGCATGGCACCGGCATGGCACGGCATGGCACCGGCATGGCACGGCATGGAATGGCATGGAATGGCATGGAATGGCATGGAATGGCATGGAATGGCATGGAATGGCATGGAATGGCAT
>CAXARG010000149.1:0-63059 GCA_963971235.1 Cryptus armator | reverse complement strand
TCCATGCCATTCCATGCCATTCCATGCCATTCCATGCCATTCCATGCCATTCCATGCCATTCCATGCCATTCCATGCCATTCCATGCCATTCCATGCCATTCCATGCCATTCCATGCCATTCCATGCCATTCCATGCCATTCCATGCCATTCCATGCCATTCCATGCCATTCCATGCCATTCCATGCCATTCCATGCCATTCCATGCCATTCCATGCCGTTCAATGCCGTGCCATGCCGTGCCATGCCGGTGCCATGCCGTGCCATGCCGGTGCCATGCCGTGCCATGCCGGTGCCATGCCGTGCCATGCCGGTGCCATGCCGTGCCATGCCGGTGCCATGCCGTGCCATGGCGGTGCCATGCCGTGCCATGCCGTGCCATGCCGGTGCCATGCCGTGCCATGCCGGTGCCATGCCGTGCCATGCCGTGCCATGCCGTGCCATGCCGTGCCATGCCGGTGCCATGCCGTGCCATGCCGGTGCCATGCCGTGCCATGCCGTGCCATGCCATTCCATGCCATTCCATGCCATTCCATGCCATTCCATGCCATTCCATGCCATTCCATGCCATTCCATGCCATTCCATGCCATTCCATGCCATTCCATGCCATTCCATGCCATTCCATGCCATTCCATGCCATTCCATGCCATTCAATGCCATTCCAAGCCGTGCCATGCCGGTGCCATACCGTGCCATGCCGGTGCCATGCCGTGCCATGCCGGTGCCATGCCGTGCCATGCCGGTGCCATGCCGTGCCATGCCGGTGCCATGCCGTGCCATGCCGGTGCCATGCCGTGCCATGACATTCCATGCCGTGCCATGCCGTGCCATGCCGTGCCATGCCGGTGCCATGCCGGTGCCATGCCGGTGCCATGCCGGTGCCATGCCGGTGCCATGCCGTGCCATGCCGGTGCCATGCCGTGCCATGCCGGTGCCATGCCGTGCCATGCCGGTGCCATGCCGTGCCATGCCGGTGCCATGCCGTGCCATGCCGGTGCCATGCCGTGCCATGCCGGTGCCATGCCGTGCCATGCCGGTGCCATGCCGTGCCATGCCGTGCCATGCCGTGCCATGCCGGTGCCATGCCGTGCCATGCCGGTGCCATGCCGTGCCATGCCGGTGCCATGCCGGTGCCATGCCGTGCCATGCCGGTGCCATGCCGTGCCATGCCGGTGCCATGCCGTGCCATGCCGGTGCCATGCCGGTGCCATGCCGTGCCATGCCGGTGCCATGCCGTGCCATGCCGTGCCATGCCGGTGCCATGCCGTGCCATGCCGGTGCCATGCCGTGCCATGCCGGTGCCATGCCGTGCCATGCCGGTGCCATGCCGTGCCATGCCGGTGCCATGCCGTGCCATGCCGGTGCCATGCCATTCCATGCCATTCCATGCCATTCCATGCCATTCCATGCCATTCCATGCCATTCCATGCCATTCCATGCCATTCCATGCCATTCCATGCCATTCCATGCCATTCCATGCCATTCCATGCCATTCCATGCCATTCCATGCCATTCCATGCCATTCCATGCCGTGCCATGCCGTGCCATGCCGTGCCATGCCGTGCCATGCCGTGCCATGCCGGTGCCATGCCGTGCCATGCCGGTGCCATGCCGTGCCATGCCGGTGCCATGCCGTGCCATGCCGGTGCCATGCCGTGCCATGCCGGTGCCATGCCGTGCCATTCCGGTGCCATGCCGTGCCATGCCGGTGCCATGCCGTGCCATGCCGGTGCCATGCCGTGCCATGCCGGTGCCATGCCGTGCCATGCCGGTGCCATGCCGTGCCATGCCGGTGCCATGCCGTGCCATGCCGGTGCCATGCCGTGCCATGCCGGTGCCATGCCGTGCCATGCCGGTGCCATGCCGTGCCATGCCGGTGCCATGCCGTGCCATGCCGGTGCCATGCCGTGCCATGCCGGTGCCATGCCGTGCCATGCCGGTGCCATGCCGTGCCATGCCGGTGCCATGCCGTGCCATGCCGTGCCATGCCGGTGCCATGCCGTGCCATGCCGGTGCCATGCCGTGCCATGCCGTGCCATGCCGTGCCATGCCGTGCCATGCCATTCCATGCCATTCCATGCCATTCCATGCCATTCCATGCCGTGCCATGCCGTGCCATGCCGTGCCATGCCGTGCCATGCCGTGCCATGCCGTGCCATGCCGTGCCATGCCGTGCCATGCCGTGCCATGCCGGTGCCATGCCGGTGCCATGCCGTGCCATGCCGGTGCCATGCCGTGCCATGCCGTGCCATGCCGGTGCCATGCCGTGCCATGCCGGTGCCATGCCGTGCCATGCCGGTGCCATGCCGTGCCATGCCGGTGGCATGCCGTGCCATGCCGGTGGCATGCCGTGCCATGCCGGTGCCATGCCGTGCCATGCCGGTGCCATGCCGTGCCATGCCGGTGCCATGCCGTGCCATGCCATTCCATGCCATTCCATGCCATTCCATGACATTCCATGTCATTCCATGCCATTCCATGCCATTCCATGCCATTCCATGCCATTCCATGCCATTCCATGCCATTCCATGCCATTCCATGCCATTCCATGCCATTCCATGCCATTCCATGCCATTCAATGCCATTCCATGCCGTGCCATGCCGGTGCCATGCCGTGCCATGCCGGTGCCATGCCGGTGCCATGCCGGTTCCATGCCGTGCCATGCCGGTGCCATGCCGTGCCATGCCGTGCCATGCCGTGCCATGCCGGTGCCATGCCGTGCCATGCCGGTGCCATGCCGTGCCATGCCGGTGCCATGCCGTGCCATGCCGGTGCCATGCCGTGCCATGCCGGTGCCATGCCGTGCCATGCCGTGCCATGCCGTGCCATGCCGTGCCATGCCATTCCATGCCGTGCCATGCCATTCCATGCCATTCCATGCCATTCCATGCCATTCCATGCCATTCAATGCCGGTGCCATGCCGTGCCATGCGGTGCCATGCCATTCCATGCCATTCCATGCCATTCCATGCCATTCCATGCCATTCCATGCCATTCCATGCCATTCCATGCCATTCCATGCCATTCCATGCCATTCCATGCCATTCCATGCCATTCCATGCCATTCCATGCCATTCCATGCCATTCCATGCCATTCCATGCCATTCCATGCCATTCCATGCCATTCCATGCCATTCCATGCCATTCCATGCCATTCCATGCCATTCCATGCCATTCCATGCCATTCCATGCCATTCCATGCCATTCCATGCCATTCCATGCCATTCAATGCCATTCCATGCCGTGCCATGCCGGTGCCATGCCGTGCCATGCCGGTGCCATGCCGGTGCCATGCCGGTTCCATGCCGTGCCATGCCGGTGCCATGCCGTGCCATGCCGGTGCCATGCCGTGCCATGCCGGTGCCATGCCGTGCCATGCCGGTGCCATGCCGTGCCATGCCGGTGCCATGCCGTGCCATGCCGGTGCCATGCCGTGCCATGCCGTGCCATGCCATTCCATGCCGTGCCATGCCATTCCATGCCATTCCATGCCATTCCATGCCATTCCATGCCATTCCATGCCATTCCATGCCATTCAATGCCGGTGCCATGCCGTGCCATGCGGTGCCATGCCATTCCATGCCATTCCATGCCATTCCATGCCATTCCATGCCATTCCATGCCATTCCATGCCATTCCATGCCATTCCATGCCATTCCATGCCATTCCATGCCATTCCATGCCATTCCATGCCATTCCATGCCATTCCATGCCATTCCATGCCATTCCATGCCATTCCATGCCATTCCATGCCATTCCATGCCATTCCATGCCATTCCATGCCATTCCATGCCATTCCATGCCATTCCATGCCATTCCATGCCATTCCATGCCATTCCATGCCATTCCATGCCATTCCATGCCATTCCATGCCATTCCATGCCATTCCATGCCATTCCATGCCATTCAATGCCGTGCCATGCCGTGCCATGCCGGTGCCATGCCGTGCCATGCCGGTGCCATGCCGTGCCATGCCGTGCCATGCCGTGCCATGCCGTGCCATGCCGGTGCCATGCCGTGCCATGCCGGTGCCATGCCGTGCCATGCCGGTGCCATGCCGTGCCATGCCGGTGCCATGCCGTGCCATGCCGTGCCATGCCGTGCCATGCCGTGCCATGCCGTGCCATGCCGGTGCCATGCCGTGCCATGCCGGTGCCATGCCGGTGCCATGCCGTGCCATGCCGGTGCCATGCCGTGCCATGCCGTGCCATGCCGGTGCCATGCCGTGCCATGCCGGTGCCATGCCGTGCCATGCCGGTGCCATGCCGTGCCATGCCGGTGCCATGCCGTGCCATGCCGGTGCCATGCCGTGCCATGCCGGTGCCATGCCGTGCCATGCCGGTGCCATGCCATTCCATGCCATTCCATGCCATTCCATGCCATTCCATGCCATTCCATGCCATTCCATGCCATTCCATGCCATTCCATGCCATTCCATGCCATTCCATGCCATTCCATGCCATTCCATGCCATTCAATGCCATTCCATGCCGTGCCATGCCGTGCCATGCCGTGCCATGCCGGTGCCATGCCGTGCCATGCCGGTGCCATGCCGTGCCATGCCGGTGCCATGCCGTGCCATGCCGGTGCCATGCCGTGCCATGCCGGTGCCATGCCGTGCCATGCCGGTGCCATGCCGTGCCATGCCGGTGCCATGCCGTGCCATGCCGGTGCCATGCCGTGCCATGCCGGTGCCATGCCGTGTCATGCCGGTGCCATGCCGTGCCATGCCGGTGCCATGCCGTGCCATGCCGGTGCCATGCCGTGCCATGCCGGTGCCATGCCGTGCCATGCCGGTGCCATGCCGTGCCATGCCGGTGCCATGCCGTGCCATGCCGTGCCATGCCGGTGCCATGCCGTGCCATGCCGGTGCCATGCCGTGCCATGCCGTGCCATGCCGTGCCATGCCGTGCCATGCCATTCCATGCCATTCCATGCCATTCCATGCCATTCCATGCCATTCCATGCCATTCCATGCCGTGCCATGCCGTGCCATGCCGTGCCATGCCGTGCCATGCCGTGCCATGCCGTGCCATGCCGTGCCATGCCGTGCCATGCCGTGCCATGCCGTGCCATGCCGTGCCATGCCGTGCCATGCCGTGCCATGCCGTGCCATGCCGTGCCATGCCGTGCCATGCCGTGCCATGCCGGTGCCATGCCGTGCCATGCCGGTGCCATGCCGTGCCATGCCGTGCCATGCCATTCCATGCCATTCCATGCCATTCCATGACATTCCATGTCATTCCATGCCATTCCATGCCATTCCATGCCGTGCCATGCCGTGCCATGCCGTGCCATGCCGTGCCATGCCGTGCCATGCCGTGCCATGCCGTGCCATGCCGTGCCATGCCGTGCCATGCCGGTGCCATGCCGGTGCCATGCCGTGCCATGCCGGTGCCATGCCGTGCCATGCCGTGCCATGCCGTGCCATGCCGGTGCCATGCCGTGCCATGCCGGTGCCATGCCGTGCCATGCCGGTGCCATGCCGTGCCATGCCGGTGCCATGCCGTGCCATGCCGGTGCCATGCCGTGCCATGCCGGTGCCATGCCGTGCCATGCCGTGCCATGCCGGTGCCATGCCATTCCATGCCATTCCATGCCATTCCATGCCATTCCATGCCATTCCATGCCATTCCATGCCATTCCATGCCATTCCATGCCATTCCATGCCATTCCATGCCATTCCATGCCATTCCATGCCATTCCATGCCATTCCATGCCATTCCATGCCATTCCATGCCATTCCATGCCATTCCATGCCATTCCATGCCATTCCATGCCATTCCATGCCATTCCATGCCATTCCATGCCATTCCATGCCATTCCATGCCATTCCATGCCATTCAATGCCATTCCATGCCGTGCCATGCCGTGCCATGCCGTGCCATGCCGTGCCATGCCGGTGCCATGCCGTGCCATGCCGGTGCCATGCCGTGCCATGCCGGTGCCATGCCGTGCCATGCCGGTGCCATGCCGTGCCATGCCGGTGCCATGCCGTGCCATGCCGGTGCCATGCCGTGCCATGCCGGTGCCATGCCGTGCCATGCCGTGCCATGCCGTGCCATGCCGTGCCATGCCGTGCCATGCCATTCCATGCCATTCCATGCCATTCCATGCCATTCCATGCCGTGCCATGCCGTGCCATGCCGTGCCATGCCGTGCCATGCCGTGCCATGCCGTGCCATGCCGTGCCATGCCGTGCCATGCCGGTGCCATGCCGGTGCCATGCCGTGCCATGCCGGTGCCATGCCGGTGCCATGCCGTGCCATGCCGTGCCATGCCGGTGCCATGCCGTGCCATGCCGGTGCCATGCCGTGCCATGCCGGTGCCATGCCGTGCCATGCCGGTGGCATGACGTGCCATGCCGGTGCCATGCCGTGCCATGCCGGTGCCATGCCGTGCCATGCCGGTGCCATGCCGTGCCATGCCGGTGCCATGCCGTGCCATGCCGGTGCCATGCCGTGCCATGCCGGTGCCATGCCGTGCCATGCCGGTGCCATGCCGTGCCATGCCGGTGCCATGCCGTGCCATGCCGGTGCCATGCCGTGCCATGCCGGTGCCATGCCGTGCCATGCCGGTGCCATGCCGTGCCATGCCGGTGCCATGCCGTGCCATGCCGGTGCCATGCCGTGCCATGCCGTGCCATGCCGGTGCCATGCCGTGCCATGCCGGTGCCATGCCGGTGCCATGCCGTGCCATGCCGGTGCCATGCCGGTGTCATGCCGGTGCCATGCCGGTGCCATGCCGGTGCCATGCCGTGCCATGCCGGTGCCATGCCGTGCCATGCCGTGCCATGCCGGTGCCATGCCGGTGCCATGCCGTGCCATGCCGGTGCCATGCCGTGCCATGCCGTGCCATGCCGTGCCATGCCATTCCATGCCATTCCATGACATTCCATGTCATTCCATGCCATTCCATGCCATTCCATGCCATTCCATGCCATTCCATGCCATTCCATGCCATTCCATGCCATTCCATGCCATTCCATGCCATTCCATGCCATTCCATGCCATTCCATGCCATTCAATGCCGTGCCATGCCGTGCCATGCCGGTGCCATGCCGTGCCATGCCGGTGCCATGCCGTGCCATGCCGGTGCCATGCCGTGCCATGCCGGTGCCATGCCGTGCCATGCCGTGCCATGCCGTGCCATGCCGGTGCCATGCCGGTGCCATGCCGTGCCATGCCGGTGCCATGCCGTGCCATGCCGGTGCCATGCCGTGCCATGCCGGTGCCATGCCGTGCCATGCCGGTGCCATGCCGTGCCATGCCGTGCCATGCCGTGCCATGCCGTGCCATGCCGGTGCCATGCCGTGCCATGCCGGTGCCATGCCGTGCCATGCCGGTGCCATGCCGTGCCATGCCGGTGCCATGCCGTGCCATGCCGGTGCCATGCCGTGCCATGCCGGTGCCATGCCGTGCCATGCCGGTGCCATGCCGTGCCATGCCGGTGCCATGCCATTCAATGCCGTGCCATGCCGTGCCATGCCGTGCCATGCCGGTGCCATGCCGTGCCATGCCGGTGGCATGCCGTGCCATGCCGGTGCCATGCCGTGCCATGCCGGTGCCATGCCGTGCCATGCCGTGCCATGCCGTGCCATGCCGTGCCATGCCGTGCCATGCGGTGCCATGCCATTCCATGCCATTCCATGTCATTCCATGTCATTCCATGTCATTCCATGTCATTCCATGTCATTCCATGCCATTCCATGTCATTCCATGCCATTCCATGTCATTCCATGCCATTCCATGTCATTCCATGCCATTCCATGCCATTCCATGCCATTCCATGCCATTCCATGCCATTCCATGCCATTCCATGCCATTCCATGCCATTCCATGCCATTCCATGCCATTCCATGCCATTCCATGCCATTCCATGCCATTCCATGCCATTCCATGCCATTCCATGCCATTCCATGTCATTCCATGCCATTCCATGCCATTCCATGCCATTCCATGCCATTCCATGCCATTCCATGCCATTCCATGCCATTCCATGCCATTCCATGCCATTCCATGCCATTCCATGCCATTCCATGCCATTCCATGCCATTCCATGCCATTCCATGCCATTCCATGCCATTCCATGCCATTCCATGCCATTCCATGCCGTGCCATGCCGTGCCATGCCGTGCCATGCCGGTGCCATGCCGGTGCCATGCCGGTGCCATGCCGGTGCCATGCCGTGCCATGCCGTGCCATGCCGGTGCCATGCCGTGCCATGCCGGTGCCATGCCGTGCCATGCCGGTGCCATGCCGGTGCCATGCCGTGCCATGCCGGTGCCATGCCGTGCCATGCCGGTGCCATGCCGTGCCATGCCGGTGCCATGCCGTGCCATGCCGTGCCATGCCGTGCCATGCCGGTGCCATTCCGTGCCATGCCGGTGCCATGCCGTGCCATGCCGTGCCATGCCATTCCATGCCATTCCATGCCATTCCATGCCATTCCATGCCATTCCATGTCATTCCATGCCATTCCATGCCATTCCATGCCATTCCATGCCATTCCATGTCATTCCATGCCATTCCATGCCATTCCATGCCATTCCATGCCATTCCATGCCATTCCATGCCATTCCATGCCATTCCATGCCATTCCATGCCATTCCATGCCATTCCATGCCATTCCATGCCATTCCATGCCATTCCATGCCATTCCATGCCATTCCATGCCATTCCATGCCATTCCATGCCATTCCATGCCATTCAATGCCATTCCATGCCGGTGCCATGCCGTGCCATGCCGGTGCCATGCCGTGCCATGCCGGTGCCATGCCGTGCCATGCCGGTGCCATGCCGTGCCATGCCGTGCCATGCCGGTGCCATGCCGTGCCATGCCGGTGCCATGCCGGTGCCATGCCGTGCCATGCCGGTGCCATGCCGGTGCCATGCCGGTGCCATGCCGTGCCATGCCGTGCCATGCCGGTGCCATGCCGGTGCCATGCCGTGCCATGCCGGTGCCATGCCGTGCCATGCCGGTGCCATGCCGTGCCATGCCGGTGCCATGCCGTGCCATGCCGTGCCATGCCGGTGCCATGCCGTGCCATGCCGGTGCCATGCCGTGCCATGCCGGTGCCATGCCGTGCCATGCCGGTGCCATGCCGTGCCATGCCGGTGCCATGCCGTGCCATGCCGGTGCCATGCCGTGCCATGCCGTGCCATGCCGGTGCCATGCCGTGCCATGCCGGTGCCATGCCGTGCCATGCCGGTGCCATGCCGTGCCATGCCGGTGGCATGCCGTGCCATGCCGGTGCCATGCCGTGCCATGCCGGTGCCATGCCGTGCCATGCCGGTGCCATGCCGTGCCATGCCGGTGCCATGCCGTGCCATGCCGGTGCCATGCCGTGCCATGCCATTCCATGCCATTCCATGCCATTCCATGACATTCCATGTCATTCCATGCCATTCCATGCCATTCCATGCCATTCCATGCCATTCCATGCCATTCCATGCCATTCCATGCCATTCCATGCCATTCCATGCCATTCCATGCCATTCCATGCCATTCCATGCCATTCCATGCCATTCCATGCCATTCAATGCCATTCCATGCCGTGCCATGCCGGTGCCATGCCGTGCCATGCCGGTGCCATGCCGGTGCCATGCCGGTTCCATGCCGTGCCATGCCGGTGCCATGCCGTGCCATGCCGTGCCATGCCGTGCCATGCCGGTGCCATGCCGTGCCATGCCGGTGCCATGCCGTGCCATGCCGGTGCCATGCCGTGCCATGCCGGTGCCATGCCGTGCCATGCCGGTGCCATGCCGTGCCATGCCGTGCCATGCCGTGCCATGCCGTGCCATGCCATTCCATGCCGTGCCATGCCATTCCATGCCATTCCATGCCATTCCATGCCATTCCATGCCATTCAATGCCGGTGCCATGCCGTGCCATGCGGTGCCATGCCATTCCATGCCATTCCATGCCATTCCATGCCATTCCATGCCATTCCATGCCATTCCATGCCATTCCATGCCATTCCATGCCATTCCATGCCATTCCATGCCATTCCATGCCATTCCATGCCATTCCATGCCATTCCATGCCATTCCATGCCATTCCATGCCATTCCATGCCATTCCATGCCATTCCATGCCATTCAATGCCATTCCATGCCGTGCCATGCCGGTGCCATGCCGTGCCATGCCGGTGCCATGCCGGTGCCATGCCGGTTCCATGCCGTGCCATGCCGGTGCCATGCCGTGCCATGCCGGTGCCATGCCGTGCCATGCCGGTGCCATGCCGTGCCATGCCGGTGCCATGCCGTGCCATGCCGGTGCCATGCCGTGCCATGCCGGTGCCATGCCGTGCCATGCCGTGCCATGCCATTCCATGCCGTGCCATGCCATTCCATGCCATTCCATGCCATTCCATGCCATTCCATGCCATTCCATGCCATTCCATGCCATTCAATGCCGGTGCCATGCCGTGCCATGCGGTGCCATGCCATTCCATGCCATTCCATGCCATTCCATGCCATTCCATGCCATTCCATGCCATTCCATGCCATTCCATGCCATTCCATGCCATTCCATGCCATTCCATGCCATTCCATGCCATTCCATGCCATTCCATGCCATTCCATGCCATTCCATGCCATTCCATGCCATTCCATGCCATTCCATGCCATTCCATGCCATTCCATGCCATTCCATGCCATTCCATGCCATTCCATGCCATTCCATGCCATTCCATGCCATTCCATGCCATTCCATGCCATTCCATGCCATTCCATGCCATTCAATGCCGTGCCATGCCGTGCCATGCCGGTGCCATGCCGTGCCATGCCGGTGCCATGCCGTGCCATGCCGTGCCATGCCGTGCCATGCCGTGCCATGCCGGTGCCATGCCGTGCCATGCCGGTGCCATGCCGTGCCATGCCGGTGCCATGCCGTGCCATGCCGGTGCCATGCCGTGCCATGCCGTGCCATGCCGTGCCATGCCGTGCCATGCCGTGCCATGCCGTGCCATGCCGGTGCCATGCCGGTGCCATGCCGTGCCATGCCGGTGCCATGCCGTGCCATGCCGTGCCATGCCGGTGCCATGCCGTGCCATGCCGGTGCCATGCCGTGCCATGCCGGTGCCATGCCGTGCCATGCCGGTGCCATGCCGTGCCATGCCGGTGCCATGCCGTGCCATGCCGGTGCCATGCCGTGCCATGCCGGTGCCATGCCATTCCATGCCATTCCATGCCATTCCATGCCATTCCATGCCATTCCATGCCATTCCATGCCATTCCATGCCATTCCATGCCATTCCATGCCATTCCATGCCATTCCATGCCATTCCATGCCATTCAATGCCATTCCATGCCGTGCCATGCCGTGCCATGCCGTGCCATGCCGGTGCCATGCCGTGCCATGCCGGTGCCATGCCGTGCCATGCCGGTGCCATGCCGTGCCATGCCGGTGCCATGCCGTGCCATGCCGGTGCCATGCCGTGCCATGCCGGTGCCATGCCGTGCCATGCCGGTGCCATGCCGTGCCATGCCGGTGCCATGCCGGTGCCATGCCGTGCCATGCCGGTGCCATGCCGTGTCATGCCGGTGCCATGCCGTGCCATGCCGGTGCCATGCCGTGCCATGCCGGTGCCATGCCGTGCCATGCCGGTGCCATGCCGTGCCATGCCGGTGCCATGCCGTGCCATGCCGGTGCCATGCCGTGCCATGCCGTGCCATGCCGGTGCCATGCCGTGCCATGCCGGTGCCATGCCGTGCCATGCCGTGCCATGCCGTGCCATGCCGTGCCATGCCATTCCATGCCATTCCATGCCATTCCATGCCATTCCATGCCATTCCATGCCATTCCATGCCGTGCCATGCCGTGCCATGCCGTGCCATGCCGTGCCATGCCGTGCCATGCCGTGCCATGCCGTGCCATGCCGGTGCCATGCCGTGCCATGCCGTGCCATGCCGTGCCATGCCGTGCCATGCCGTGCCATGCCGTGCCATGCCGTGCCATGCCGTGCCATGCCGTGCCATGCCGGTGCCATGCCGTGCCATGCCGGTGCCATGCCGTGCCATGCCGTGCCATGCCATTCCATGCCATTCCATGCCATTCCATGACATTCCATGTCATTCCATGCCATTCCATGCCATTCCATGCCGTGCCATGCCGTGCCATGCCGTGCCATGCCGTGCCATGCCGTGCCATGCCGTGCCATGCCGTGCCATGCCGTGCCATGCCGTGCCATGCCGTGCCATGCCGGTGCCATGCCGGTGCCATGCCGTGCCATGCCGGTGCCATGCCGTGCCATGCCGTGCCATGCCGTGCCATGCCGGTGCCATGCCGTGCCATGCCGGTGCCATGCCGTGCCATGCCGGTGCCATGCCGTGCCATGCCGGTGCCATGCCGTGCCATGCCGGTGCCATGCCGTGCCATGCCGGTGCCATGCCGTGCCATGCCGTGCCATGCCGGTGCCATGCCATTCCATGCCATTCCATGCCATTCCATGCCATTCCATGCCATTCCATGCCATTCCATGCCATTCCATGCCATTCCATGCCATTCCATGCCATTCCATGCCATTCCATGCCATTCCATGCCATTCCATGCCATTCCATGCCATTCCATGCCATTCCATGCCATTCCATGCCATTCCATGCCATTCCATGCCATTCCATGCCATTCCATGCCATTCCATGCCATTCCATGCCATTCCATGCCATTCCATGCCATTCCATGCCATTCCATGCCATTCCATGCCATTCCATGCCATTCCATGCCATTCCATGCCATTCCATGCCATTCAATGCCATTCCATGCCGTGCCATGCCGTGCCATGCCGTGCCATGCCGTGCCATGCCGGTGCCATGCCGTGCCATGCCGGTGCCATGCCGTGCCATGCTGGTGCCATGCCGTGCCATGCCGGTGCCATGCCGTGCCATGCCGGTGCCATGCCGTGCCATGCCGGTGCCATGCCGTGCCATGCCGGTGCCATGCCGTGCCATGCCGGTGCCATGCCGTGCCATGCCGTGCCATGCCGTGCCATGCCGTGCCATGCCGTGCCATGCCATTCCATGCCATTCCATGCCATTCCATGCCATTCCATGCCGTGCCATGCCGTGCCATGCCGTGCCATGCCGTGCCATGCCGTGCCATGCCGTGCCATGCCGTGCCATGCCGGTGCCATGCCGGTGCCATGCCGTGCCATGCCGGTGCCATGCCGTGCCATGCCGGTGCCATGCCGGTGTCATGCCGGTGCCATGCCGGTGCCATGCCGGTGCCATGCCGTGCCATGCCGGTGCCATGCCGTGCCATGCCGTGCCATGCCGGTGCCATGCCGGTGCCATGCCGTGCCATGCCGGTGCCATGCCGTGCCATGCCGTGCCATGCCGTGCCATGCCATTCCATGCCATTCCATGACATTCCATGTCATTCCATGCCATTCCATGCCATTCCATGCCATTCCATGCCATTCCATGCCATTCCATGCCATTCCATGCCATTCCATGCCATTCCATGCCATTCCATGCCATTCCATGCCATTCCATGCCATTCCATGCCATTCCATGCCATTCAATGCCGTGCCATGCCGTGCCATGCCGGTGCCATGCCGTGCCATGCCGGTGCCATGCCGTGCCATGCCGGTGCCATGCCGTGCCATGCCGGTGCCATGCCGTGCCATGCCGGTGCCATGCCGTGCCATGCCGTGCCATGCCGTGCCATGCCGGTGCCATGCCGGTGCCATGCCGTGCCATGCCGGTGCCATGCCGTGCCATGCCGGTGCCATGCCGTGCCATGCCGGTGCCATGCCGTGCCATGCCGGTGCCATGCCGTGCCATGCCGGTGCCATGCCGTGCCATGCCGTGCCATGCCGTGCCATGCCGTGCCATGCCGGTGCCATGCCGTGCCATGCCGGTGCCATGCCGTGCCATGCCGGTGCCATGCCGTGCCATGCCGGTGCCATGCCGTGCCATGCCGGTGCCATGCCGTGCCATGCCGGTGCCATGCCGTGCCATGCCGGTGCCATGCCATTCAATGCCGTGCCATGCCGTGCCATGCCGTGCCATGCCGGTGCCATGCCGTGCCATGCCGGTGGCATGCCGTGCCATGCCGGTGCCATGCCGTGCCATGCCGGTGCCATGCCGTGCCATGCCGTGCCATGCCGTGCCATGCCGTGCCATGCCGTGCCATGCGGTGCCATGCCATTCCATGCCATTCCATGTCATTCCATGTCATTCCATGTCATTCCATGTCATTCCATGCCATTCCATGTCATTCCATGCCATTCCATGTCATTCCATGCCATTCCATGTCATTCCATGCCATTCCATGCCATTCCATGCCATTCCATGCCATTCCATGCCATTCCATGCCATTCCATGCCATTCCATGCCATTCCATGCCATTCCATGCCATTCCATGCCATTCCATGCCATTCCATGCCATTCCATGCCATTCCATGTCATTCCATGCCATTCCATGCCATTCCATGCCATTCCATGCCATTCCATGCCATTCCATGCCATTCCATGCCATTCCATGCCATTCCATGCCATTCCATGCCATTCCATGCCATTCCATGCCATTCCATGCCATTCCATGCCATTCCATGCCATTCCATGCCATTCCATGCCATTCCATGCCATTCCATGCCATTCCATGCCATTCCATGCCGTGCCATGCCGTGCCATGCCGTGCCATGCCGGTGCCATGCCGGTGCCATGCCGGTGCCATGCCGGTGCCATGCCGTGCCATGCCGTGCCATGCCGGTGCCATGCCGTGCCATGCCGGTGCCATGCCGTGCCATGCCGGTGCCATGCCGGTGCCATGCCGTGCCATGCCGGTGCCATGCCGTGCCATGCCGGTGCCATGCCGTGCCATGCCGGTGCCATGCCGTGCCATGCCGTGCCATGCCGTGCCATGCCGGTGCCATTCCGTGCCATGCCGGTGCCATGCCGTGCCATGCCGTGCCATGCCATTCCATGCCATTCCATGCCATTCCATGCCATTCCATGCCATTCCATGTCATTCCATGCCATTCCATGCCATTCCATGCCATTCCATGCCATTCCATGTCATTCCATGCCATTCCATGCCATTCCATGCCATTCCATGCCATTCCATGCCATTCCATGCCATTCCATGCCATTCCATGCCATTCCATGCCATTCCATGCCATTCCATGCCATTCCATGCCATTCCATGCCATTCCATGCCATTCCATGCCATTCCATGCCATTCCATGCCATTCCATGCCATTCCATGCCATTCCATGCCATTCCATGCCATTCCATGCCATTCAATGCCATTCCATGCCGGTGCCATGCCGTGCCATGCCGGTGCCATGCCGTGCCATGCCGGTGCCATGCCGTGCCATGCCGGTGCCATGCCGTGCCATGCCGTGCCATGCCGGTGCCATGCCGTGCCATGCCGGTGCCATGCCGGTGCCATGCCGTGCCATGCCGGTGCCATGCCGGTGCCATGCCGGTGCCATGCCGTGCCATGCCGTGCCATGCCGGTGCCATGCCGGTGCCATGCCGTGCCATGCCGGTGCCATGCCGTGCCATGCCGGTGCCATGCCGTGCCATGCCGGTGCCATGCCGTGCCATGCCGGTGCCATGCCGTGCCATGCCGTGCCATGCCGGTGCCATGCCGTGCCATGCCGGTGCCATGCCGTGCCATGCCGGTGCCATGCCGTGCCATGCCGGTGCCATGCCGTGCCATGCCGGTGCCATGCCGTGCCATGCCGGTGCCATGCCGTGCCATGCCGGTGCCATGCCGTGCCATGCCGGTGCCATGCCGTGCCATGCCGGTGCCATGCCGTGCCATGCCGGTGCCATGCCGTGCCATGCCGGTGCCATGCCGTGCCATGCCGGTGCCATGCCGTGCCATGCCGGTGCCATGCCGTGCCATGCCGGTGCCATGCCGTGCCATGCCGGTGCCATGCCGTGCCATGCCGGTGCCATGCCGTGCCATGCCGGTGCCATGCCGTGCCATGCCGTGCCATGCCGTGCCATGCCGTGCCATGCCGTGCCATGCCGTGCCATGCCGTGCCATGCCGTGCCATGCCATTCCATGCCATTCCATGCCATTCCATGCCATTCCATGCCATTCCATGCCATTCAATGCCGGTGCCATGCCGTGCCATGCGGTGCCATGCCATTCCATGCCATTCCATGCCATTCCATGCCATTCCATGCCATTCCATGCCATTCCATGCCATTCCATGCCATTCCATGCCATTCCATGCCATTCCATGCCATTCCATGCCATTCCATGCCATTCCATGCCATTCCATGCCATTCCATGCCGTGCCATGCCGTGCCATGCCGTGCCATGCCGTGCCATGCCGTGCCATGCCGTGCCATGCCGTGCCATGCCGTGCCATGCCGTGCCATGCCGTGCCATGCCGTGCCATGCCGTGCCATGCCGTGCCATGCCGTGCCATGCCGTGCCATGCCGTGCCATGCCGTGCCATGCCGTGCCATGCCGGTGCCATGCCGGTGCCATGCCGTGCCATGCCGTGCCATGCCGGTGCCATGCCGTGCCATGCCGGTGCCATGCCGTGCCATGCCGGTGCCATGCCGTGCCATGCCGGTGCCATGCCGTGCCATGCCGTGCCATGCCGGTGCCATGCCGTGCCATGCCGGTGCCATGCCGTGCCATGCCGGTGCCATGCCGTGCCATGCCGGTGCCATGCCGTGCCATGCCGGTGCCATGCCGTGCCATGCCGGTGCCATGCCGTGCCATGCCGGTGCCATGCCGGGCCATGCCGGTGCCATGCCGTGCCATGCCGGTGCCATGCCGGTGCCATGCCGTGCCATGCCGGTGCCATGCCGTGCCATGCCGGTGCCATGCCGTGCCATGCCGGTGCCATGCCGTGCCATGCCGGTGCCATGCCGTGCCATGCCGGTGCCATGCCGTGCCATGCCGGTGCCATGCCGTGCCATGCCGGTGCCATGCCGTGCCATGCCGGTGCCATGCCGTGCCATGCCGGTGCCATGCCGTGCCATGCCGGTGCCATGCCATTCAATGCCGTGCCATGCCGTGCCATGCCGTGCCATGCCGGTGCCATGCCGTGCCATGCCGGTGCCATGCCGTGCCATGCCGGTGCCATGCCGTGCCATGCCGGTGCCATGCCGTGCCATGCCGGTGCCATGCCGTGCCATGCCGTGCCATGCCGTGCCATGCGGTGCCATGCCGTGCCATGCGGTGCCATGCCGTGCCATGCGGTGCCATGCCATTCCATGCCATTCCATGCCATTCCATGTCATTCCATGTCATTCCATGCCATTCCATGTCATTCCATGCCATTCCATGCCATTCCATGCCATTCCATGCCATTCCATGCCATTCCATGCCATTCCATGCCATTCCATGCCATTCCATGCCATTCCATGCCATTCCATGCCATTCCATGCCATTCCATGCCATTCCATGCCATTCCATGCCATTCCATGCCATTCCATGCCATTCCATGCCATTCCATGCCATTCCATGCCATTCCATGCCATTCCATGCCATTCCATGCCATTCCATGCCATTCCATGCCATTCCATGCCATTCCATGCCATTCCATGCCATTCCATGCCATTCCATGCCATTCCATGCCATTCCATGCCATTCCATGCCATTCCATGCCATTCCATGCCATTCCATGCCATTCCATGCCATTCAATGCCGTGCCATGCCGTGCCATGCCGGTGCCATGCCGTGCCATGCCGGTGCCATGCCGTGCCATGCCGGTGCCATGCCGTGCCATGCCGTGCCATGCCGTGCCATGCCGGTGCGATGCCGGTGCCATGCCGTGCCATGCCGGTGCCATGCCGTGCCATGCCGGTGCCATGCCGTGCCATGCCGGTGCCATGCCGTGCCATGCCGGTGCCATGCCGTGCCATGCCGGTGCCATGCCGTGCCATGCCGTGCCATGCCGGTGCCATGCCGTGCCATGCCGGTGCCATGCCGTGCCATGCCGGTGCCATGCCGTGCCATGCCGGTGCCATGCCGTGCCATGCCGGTGCCATGCCGTGCCATGCCGTGCCATGCCGTGCCATGCCGTGCCATGCCATTCCATGCCATTCCATGCCATTCCATGCCATTCCATGCCATTCCATGCCATTCCATGCCATTCCATGCCATTCCATGCCATTCCATGTCATTCCATGCCATTCCATGCCATTCCATGCCATTCCATGCCATTCCATGCCATTCCATGCCATTCCATGCCATTCCATGCCATTCCATGCCATTCCATGCCATTCCATGCCATTCCATGCCATTCCATGCCATTCCATGCCATTCCATGCCATTCCATGCCATTCCATGCCATTCCATGCCATTCCATGCCATTCCATTCCATTCAATGCCATTCCATGCCGGTGCCATGCCGTGCCATGCCGGTGCCATGCCGTGCCATGCCGGTGCCATGCCGTGCCATGCCGTGCCATGCCGGTGCCATGCCGTGCCATGCCGGTGCCATGCCGGTGCCATGCCGTGCCATGCCGGTGCCATGCCGGTGCCATGCCGGTGCCATGCCGTGCCATGCCGGTGCCATGCCGTGCCATGCCGTGCCATGCCGGTGCCATGCCGTGCCATGCCGGTGCCATGCCGGTGCCATGCCGTGCCATGCCGGTGCCATGCCGTGCCATGCCGTGCCATGCCATTCCATGCCATTCCATGCCATTCCATGACATTCCATGTCATTCCATGCCATTCCATGCCATTCCATGCCATTCCATGCCATTCCATGCCATTCCATGCCATTCCATGCCATTCCATGCCATTCCATGCCATTCCATGCCATTCCATGCCATTCCATGCCATTCCATGCCATTCCATGCCATTCCATGCCATTCCATGCCATTCCATGCCATTCCATGCCATTCCATGCCATTCCATGCCATTCAATGCCATTCCATGCCGTGCCATGCCGGTGCCATGCCGTGCCATGCCGGTGCCATGCCGGTGCCATGCCGGTTCCATGCCGTGCCATGCCGGTGCCATGCCGTGCCATGCCGGTGCCATGCCGTGCCATGCCGGTGCCATGCCGTGCCATGCCGGTGCCATGCCGTGCCATGCCGGTGCCATGCCGTGCCATGCCGGTGCCATGCCGTGCCATGCCGGTGCCATGCCGTGCCATGCCGGTGCCATGCCGTGCCATGCCGGTACCATGCCGTGCCATGCCGTGCCATGCCGTGCCATGCCGGTGCCATGCCGTGCCATGCCGGTGCCATGCCGTACCATGCCGGTGCCATGCCGTGCCATGCCGGTGCCATGCCGTGCCATGCCGGTGCCATGCCGTGCCATGCCGGTGCCATGCCGTGCCATGCCGGTGCCATGCCGTGCCATGCCGGTGCCATGCCGTGCCATGCCGGTGCCATGCCGTGCCATGCGGGTGCCATGCCGTGCCATGCCGGTGCCATGCCGTGCCATGCCGGTGCCATGCCGTGCCATGCCGGTGCCATGCCGTGCCATGCCGGTGCCATGCCGTGCCATGCCGGTGCCATGCCGTGCCATGCCGTGCCATGCCGTGCCATGCCGTGCCATGCCGTGCCATGCCATTCCATGCCATTCCATGCCATTCCATGCCATTCCATGCCATTCAATGCCGGTGCCATGCCGTGCCATGCGGTGCCATGCCATTCCATGCCATTCCATGCCATTCCATGCCATTCCATGCCATTCCATGCCATTCCATGCCATTCCATGCCATTCCATGCCATTCCATGCCATTCCATGCCATTCCATGCCATTCCATGCCATTCCATGCCATTCCATGCCATTCCATGCCATTCCATGCCATTCCATGCCATTCCATGCCATTCCATGCCATTCCATGCCATTCCATGCCATTCCATGCCATTCCATGCCATTCCATGCCATTCCATGCCATTCCATGCCATTCCATGCCATTCCATGCCATTCCATGCCATTCCATGCCATTCCATGCCATTCCATGCCATTCCATGCCATTCAATGCCGTGCCATGCCGTGCCATGCCGGTGCCATGCCGTGCCATGCCGGTGCCATGCCGTGCCATGCCGGTGCCATGCCGTGCCATGCCGTGCCATGCCGTGCCATGCCGGTGCGATGCCGGTGCCATGCCGTGCCATGCCGGTGCCATGCCGTGCCATGCCGGTGCCATGCCGTGCCATGCCGGTGCCATGCCGTGCCATGCCGGTGCCATGCCGTGCCATGCCGTGCCATGCCGGTGCCATGCCGTGCCATGCCGGTGCCATGCCGTGCCATGCCGGTGCCATGCCGTGCCATGCCGGTGCCATGCCGTGCCATGCCGGTGCCATGCCGTGCCATGCCGTGCCATGCCGTGCCATGCCGTGCCATGCCATTCCATGCCATTCCATGCCATTCCATGCCATTCCATGCCATTCCATGCCATTCCATGCCATTCCATGCCATTCCATGTCATTCCATGCCATTCCATGCCATTCCATGCCATTCCATGCCATTCCATGCCATTCCATGCCATTCCATGCCATTCCATGCCATTCCATGCCATTCCATGCCATTCCATGCCATTCCATGCCATTCCATGCCATTCCATGCCATTCCATGCCATTCCATGCCATTCCATGCCATTCCATGCCATTCCATGCCATTCCATGCCATTCCATGCCATTCCATGCCATTCCATGCCATTCCATGCCATTCCATGCCATTCCATGCCATTCCATGCCATTCCATTCCATTCAATGCCATTCCATGCCGGTGCCATGCCGTGCCATGCCGGTGCCATGCCGTGCCATGCCGGTGCCATGCCGTGCCATGCCGTGCCATGCCGGTGCCATGCCGGTGCCATGCCGTGCCATGCCGGTGCCATGCCGTGCCATGCCGGTGCCATGCCGTGCCATGCCGGTGCCATGCCGTGCCATGCCGGTGCCATGCCGTGCCATGCCGTGCCATGCCGTGCCATGCCGTGCCATGCCGTGCCATGCCATTCCATGCCATTCCATGCCATTCCATGCCATTCCATGCCATTCCATGCCATTCAATGCCGGTGCCATGCCGTGCCATGCGGTGCCATGCCATTCCATGCCATTCCATGCCATTCCATGCCATTCCATGCCATTCCATGCCATTCCATGCCATTCCATGCCATTCCATGCCATTCCATGCCATTCCATGCCATTCCATGCCATTCCATGCCATTCCATGCCATTCCATGCCATTCCATGCCATTCCATGCCATTCCATGCCATTCCATGCCATTCCATGCCATTCCATGCCATTCCATGCCATTCCATGCCATTCCATGCCATTCCATGCCATTCCATGCCATTCCATGCCATTCCATGCCATTCCATGCCATTCCATGCCATTCCATGCCATTCCATGCCATTCCATGCCATTCCATGCCATTCCATGCCATTCAATGCCGTGCCATGCCGTGCCATGCCGGTGCCATGCCGTGCCATGCCGGTGCCATGCCGTGCCATGCCGGTGCCATGCCGTGCCATGCCGTGCCATGCCGTGCCATGCCGGTGCGATGCCGGTGCCATGCCGTGCCATGCCGGTGCCATGCCGTGCCATGCCGGTGCCATGCCGTGCCATGCCGGTGCCATGCCGTGCCATGCCGGTGCCATGCCGTGCCATGCCGGTGCCATGCCGTGCCATGCCGTGCCATGCCGGTGCCATGCCGTGCCATGCCGGTGCCATGCCGTGCCATGCCGGTGCCATGCCGTGCCATGCCGGTGCCATGCCGTGCCATGCCGGTGCCATGCCGTGCCATGCCGTGCCATGCCGTGCCATGCCGTGCCATGCCATTCCATGCCATTCCATGCCATTCCATGCCATTCCATGCCATTCCATGCCATTCCATGCCATTCCATGCCATTCCATGCCATTCCATGTCATTCCATGTCATTCCATGCCATTCCATGCCATTCCATGCCATTCCATGCCATTCCATGCCATTCCATGCCATTCCATGCCATTCCATGCCATTCCATGCCATTCCATGCCATTCCATGCCATTCCATGCCATTCCATGCCATTCCATGCCATTCCATGCCATTCCATGCCATTCCATGCCATTCCATGCCATTCCATTCCATTCAATGCCATTCCATGCCGGTGCCATGCCGTGCCATGCCGGTGCCATGCCGTGCCATGCCGGTGCCATGCCGTGCCATGCCGGTGCCATGCCGTGCCATGCCGTGCCATGCCGGTGCCATGCCGTGCCATGCCGGTGCCATGCCGGTGCCATGCCGTGCCATGCCGGTGCCATGCCGGTGCCATGCCGGTGCCATGCCGTGCCATGCCGGTGCCATGCCGTGCCATGCCGTGCCATGCCGGTGCCATGCCGTGCCATGCCGGTGCCATGCCGGTGCCATGCCGTGCCATGCCGGTGCCATGCCGTGCCATGCCGTGCCATGCCATTCCATGCCATTCCATGCCATTCCATGACATTCCATGTCATTCCATGCCATTCCATGCCATTCCATGCCATTCCATGCCATTCCATGCCATTCCATGCCATTCCATGCCATTCCATGCCATTCCATGCCATTCCATGCCATTCCATGCCATTCCATGCCATTCCATGCCATTCCATGCCATTCCATGCCATTCCATGCCATTCCATGCCATTCCATGCCATTCCATGCCATTCAATGCCATTCCATGCCGTGCCATGCCGGTGCCATGCCGTGCCATGCCGGTGCCATGCCGGTGCCATGCCGGTTCCATGCCGTGCCATGCCGGTGCCATGCCGTGCCATGCCGGTGCCATGCCGTGCCATGCCGGTGCCATGCCGTGCCATGCCGGTGCCATGCCGTGCCATGCCGGTGCCATGCCGTGCCATGCCGGTGCCATGCCGTGCCATGCCGGTGCCATGCCGTGCCATGCCGGTGCCATGCCGTGCCATGCCGGTACCATGCCGTGCCATGCCGTGCCATGCCGTGCCATGCCGGTGCCATGCCGTGCCATGCCGGTGCCATGCCGTACCATGCCGGTGCCATGCCGTGCCATGCCGGTGCCATGCCGTGCCATGCCGGTGCCATGCCGTGCCATGCCGGTGCCATGCCGTGCCATGCCGGTGCCATGCCGTGCCATGCCGGTGCCATGCCGTGCCATGCCGGTGCCATGCCGTGCCATGCGGGTGCCATGCCGTGCCATGCCGGTGCCATGCCGTGCCATGCCGGTGCCATGCCGTGCCATGCCGGTGCCATGCCGTGCCATGCCGGTGCCATGCCGTGCCATGCCGGTGCCATGCCGTGCCATGCCGTGCCATGCCGTGCCATGCCGTGCCATGCCGTGCCATGCCATTCCATGCCATTCCATGCCATTCCATGCCATTCCATGCCATTCAATGCCGGTGCCATGCCGTGCCATGCGGTGCCATGCCATTCCATGCCATTCCATGCCATTCCATGCCATTCCATGCCATTCCATGCCATTCCATGCCATTCCATGCCATTCCATGCCATTCCATGCCATTCCATGCCATTCCATGCCATTCCATGCCATTCCATGCCATTCCATGCCATTCCATGCCATTCCATGCCATTCCATGCCATTCCATGCCATTCCATGCCATTCCATGCCATTCCATGCCATTCCATGCCATTCCATGCCATTCCATGCCATTCCATGCCATTCCATGCCATTCCATGCCATTCCATGCCATTCCATGCCATTCCATGCCATTCCATGCCATTCCATGCCATTCCATGCCATTCCATGCCATTCCATGCCATTCCATGCCATTCAATGCCGTGCCATGCCGTGCCATGCCGGTGCCATGCCGTGCCATGCCGGTGCCATGCCGTGCCATGCCGGTGCCATGCCGTGCCATGCCGTGCCATGCCGTGCCATGCCGGTGCGATGCCGGTGCCATGCCGTGCCATGCCGGTGCCATGCCGTGCCATGCCGGTGCCATGCCGTGCCATGCCGGTGCCATGCCGTGCCATGCCGGTGCCATGCCGTGCCATGCCGTGCCATGCCGGTGCCATGCCGTGCCATGCCGGTGCCATGCCGTGCCATGCCGGTGCCATGCCGTGCCATGCCGGTGCCATGCCGTGCCATGCCGTGCCATGCCGGTGCCATGCCGTGCCATGCCGTGCCATGCCGTGCCATGCCGTGCCATGCCATTCCATGCCATTCCATGCCATTCCATGCCATTCCATGCCATTCCATGCCATTCCATGCCATTCCATGCCATTCCATGCCATTCCATGTCATTCCATGCCATTCCATGCCATTCCATGCCATTCCATGCCATTCCATGCCATTCCATGCCATTCCATGCCATTCCATGCCATTCCATGCCATTCCATGCCATTCCATGCCATTCCATGCCATTCCATGCCATTCCATGCCATTCCATGCCATTCCATGCCATTCCATGCCATTCCATGCCATTCCATGCCATTCCATGCCATTCCATGCCATTCCATGCCATTCCATGCCATTCCATGCCATTCCATGCCATTCCATTCCATTCAATGCCATTCCATGCCGGTGCCATGCCGTGCCATGCCGGTGCCATGCCGTGCCATGCCGGTGCCATGCCGTGCCATGCCGTGCCATGCCGGTGCCATGCCGTGCCATGCCGGTGCCATGCCGGTGCCATGCCGTGCCATGCCGGTGCCATGCCGGTGCCATGCCGGTGCCATGCCGTGCCATGCCGGTGCCATGCCGTGCCATGCCGTGCCATGCCGGTGCCATGCCGTGCCATGCCGGTGCCATGCCGGTGCCATGCCGTGCCATGCCGGTGCCATGCCGTGCCATGCCGTGCCATGCCATTCCATGCCATTCCATGCCATTCCATGCCATTCCATGACATTCCATGTCATTCCATGCCATTCCATGCCATTCCATGCCATTCCATGCCATTCCATGCCATTCCATGCCATTCCATGCCATTCCATGCCATTCCATGCCATTCCATGCCATTCCATGCCATTCCATGCCATTCCATGCCATTCCATGCCATTCCATGCCATTCCATGCCATTCCATGCCATTCCATGCCATTCCATGCCATTCCATGCCATTCCATGCCATTCAATGCCATTCCATGCCGTGCCATGCCGGTGCCATGCCGTGCCATGCCGGTGCCATGCCGGTGCCATGCCGGTTCCATGCCGTGCCATGCCGGTGCCATGCCGTGCCATGCCGGTGCCATGCCGTGCCATGCCGGTGCCATGCCGTGCCATGCCGGTGCCATGCCGTGCCATGCCGGTGCCATGCCGTGCCATGCCGGTGCCATGCCGTGCCATGCCGGTGCCATGCCGTGCCATGCCGGTGCCATGCCGTGCCATGCCGGTACCATGCCGTGCCATGCCGTGCCATGCCGTGCCATGCCGGTGCCATGCCGTGCCATGCCGGTGCCATGCCGTGCCATGCCGGTGCCATGCCGTACCATGCCGGTGCCATGCCGTGCCATGCCGGTGCCATGCCGTGCCATGCCGGTGCCATGCCGTGCCATGCCGGTGCCATGCCGTGCCATGCCGGTGCCATGCCGTGCCATGCCGGTGCCATGCCGTGCCATGCCGGTGCCATGCCGTGCCATGCCGGTGCCATGCCGTGCCATGCGGGTGCCATGCCGTGCCATGCCGGTGCCATGCCGTGCCATGCCGGTGCCATGCCGTGCCATGCCGGTGCCATGCCGTGCCATGCCGGTGCCATGCCGTGCCATGCCGGTGCCATGCCGTGCCATGCCGTGCCATGCCGTGCCATGCCGTGCCATGCCGTGCCATGCCATTCCATGCCATTCCATGCCATTCCATGCCATTCCATGCCATTCCATGCCATTCAATGCCGGTGCCATGCCGTGCCATGCGGTGCCATGCCATTCCATGCCATTCCATGCCATTCCATGCCATTCCATGCCATTCCATGCCATTCCATGCCATTCCATGCCATTCCATGCCATTCCATGCCATTCCATGCCATTCCATGCCATTCCATGCCATTCCATGCCATTCCATGCCATTCCATGCCATTCCATGCCATTCCATGCCATTCCATGCCATTCCATGCCATTCCATGCCATTCCATGCCATTCCATGCCATTCCATGCCATTCCATGCCATTCCATGCCATTCCATGCCATTCCATGCCATTCCATGCCATTCCATGCCATTCCATGCCATTCCATGCCATTCCATGCCATTCCATGCCATTCCATGCCATTCCATGCCATTCCATGCCATTCCATGCCATTCCATGCCATTCCATGCCATTCCATGCCATTCCATGCCATTCCATGCCATTCCATGCCGTGCCATGCCGTGCCATGCCGTGCCATGCCGTGCCATGCCGTGCCATGCCGTGCCATGCCGTGCCATGCCGTGCCATGCCGTGCCATGCCGGTGCCATGCCGGTGCCATGCCGTGCCATGCCGGTGCCATGCCGTGCCATGCCGTGCCATGCCGGTGCCATGCCGTGCCATGCCGGTGCCATGCCGTGCCATGCCGGTGCCATGCCGTGCCATGCCGGTGCCATGCCGTGCCATGCCGGTGCCATGCCGTGCCATGCCGGTGCCATGCCGGTGCCATGCCGTGCCATGCCGGTGCCATGCCGTGCCATGCCGGTGCCATGCCGTGCCATGCCGGTGCCATGCCGTGCCATGCCGGTGCCATGCCGTGCCATGCCGGTGCCATGCCGTGCCATGCCGTGCCATGCCGGTGCCATGCCGTGCCATGCCGGTGCCATGCCGTGCCATGCCGGTGCCATGCCGTGCCATGCCGGTGCCATGCCGTGCCATGCCGGTGCCATGCCGTGCCATGCCGGTGCCATGCCGTGCCATGCCGGTGCCATGCCGTGCCATGCCGGTGCCATGCCGTGCCATGCCGGTGCCATGCCGTGCCATGCCGGTGCCATGCCGGTGCCATGCCGTGCCATGCCGGTGCCATGCCGTGCCATGCCGGTGCCATGCCGTGCCATGCCGGTGCCATGCCGTGCCATGCCGGTGCCATGCCGTGCCATGCCGGTGCCATGCCGTGCCATGCCGTGCCATGCCGGTGCCATGCCGTGCCATGCCGGTGCCATGCCGTGCCATGCCGGTGCCATGCCGTGCCATGCCGGTGCCATGCCGTGCCATGCCGGTGCCATGCCGTGCCATGCCGTGCCATGCCGTGCCATGCCGTGCCATGCCGGTGCCATGCCGTGCCATGCCGGTGCCATGCCGTGCCATGCCGGTGCCATGCCGTGCCATGCCGGTGCCATGCCGTGCCATGCCGGTGCCATGCCGTGCCATGCCGGTGCCATGCCATTCAATGCCGTGCCATGCCGTGCCATGCCGTGCCATGCCGGTGCCATGCCGTGCCATGCCGTGCCATGCCGGTGCCATGCCGTGCCATGCCGGTGCCATGCCGTGCCATGCCGGTGCCATGCCGTGCCATGCCGTGCCATGCCGTGCCATGCGGTGCCATGCCGTGCCATGCGGTGCCATGCCGTGCCATGCGGTGCCATGCCGTTCCATGCCATTCCATGCCATTCCATGTCATTCCATGTCATTCCATGTCATTCCATGCCATTCCATGTCATTCCATGCCATTCCATGCCATTCCATGCCATTCCATGCCATTCCATGCCATTCCATGCCATTCCATGCCATTCCATGCCATTCCATGCCATTCCATGCCATTCCATGCCATTCCATGCCATTCCATGCCATTCCATGCCATTCCATGCCATTCCATGCCATTCCATGCCATTCCATGCCGTTCCATGCCATTCCATGCCATTCCATGCCATTCCATGCCATTCCATGCCATTCCATGCCATTCCATGCCATTCCATGCCATTCCATGCCATTCCATGCCATTCCATGCCATTCCATGCCATTCCATGCCATTCCATGCCATTCCATGCCATTCCATGCCATTCCATGCCATTCCATGCCATTCCATGCCATTCCATGCCATTCCATGCCATTCCATGCCATTCCATGCCATTCCATGCCATTCCATGCCATTCCATGCCATTCCATGCCATTCCATGCCGTGCCATGCCGTGCCATGCCGTGCCATGCCGGTGCCATGCCGGTGCCATGCCGGTGCCATGCCGGTGCCATGCCGTGCCATGCCGTGCCATGCCGGTGCCATGCCGTGCCATGCCGGTGCCATGCCGTGCCATGCCGGTGCCATGCCGGTGCCATGCCGTGCCATGCCGGTGCCATGCCGTGCCATGCCGGTGCCATGCCGTGCCATGCCGGTGCCATGCCGTGCCATGCCGGTGCCATGCCGTGCCATGCCGGTGCCATGCCGTGCCATGCCGTGCCATGCCGTGCCATGCCGTGCCATGCCGTGCCATGCCATTCCATGCCATTCCATGCCATTCCATGCCATTCCATGCCATTCCATGCCATTCCATGCCGTGCCATGCCGTGCCATGCCGTGCCATGCCGTGCCATGCCGTGCCATGCCGTGCCATGCCGTGCCATGCCGTGCCATGCCGTGCCATGCCGTGCCATGCCGTGCCATGCCGTGCCATGCCGGTGCCATGCCGGTGCCATGCCGTGCCATGCCGGTGCCATGCCGTGCCATGCCGTGCCATGCCGGTGCCATGCCGTGCCATGCCGGTGCCATGCCGTGCCATGCCGGTGCCATGCCGTGCCATGCCGTGCCATGCCGGTGCCATGCCGTGCCATGCCGGTGCCATGCCGTGCCATGCCGGTGCCATGCCGTGCCATGCCGGTGCCATGCCGTGCCATGCCGGTGCCATGCCGTGCCATGCCGGTGCCATGCCGTGCCATGCCGGTGCCATGCCGTGCCATGCCGGTGCCATGCCGTGCCATGCCGGTGCCATGCCGGTGCCATGCCGTGCCATGCCGTGCCATGCCATTCCATGCCATTCCATGCCAGTCCATGCCAGTCCATGCCAGTCCATGCCATTCCATGCCATTCCATGCCACTCAATGCGGTGCCATGCCGTGCCATGCCGTGCCATTCCATGCCATTCCATGCCATTCCATGCCATTCCATGCCATTCCATGCCATTCAATGCCATTCCATGCCGGTGCCATGCCGTGCCATGCCGGTGCCATGCCGTGCCATGCCGGTGCCATGCCGTGCCATGCCGGTGCCATGCCGTGCCATGCCGGTGCCATGCCGTGCCATGCCGGTGCCATGCCGTGCCATGCCGGTGCCATGCCGTGCCATGCCGGTGCCATGCCGTGCCATGCCGGTGCCATGCCGTGCCATGCCGTGCCATGCCGTGCCATGCCGGTGCCATGCCGTGCCATGCCGGTGCCATGCCGTGCCATGCCGTGCCATGCCGGTGCCATGCCGTGCCATGCCGGTGCCATGCCGTGCCATGCCGTGCCATGCCGTGCCATGCCGTGCCATGCCGTGCCATGCCGTGCCATGCCGTGCCATGCCGTGCCATGCCATTCCATGCCATTCCATGTCATTCCATGTCATTCCATGCCATTCCATGCCATTCCATGCCATTCCATGCCATTCCATGCCATTCCATGCCATTCCATGCCATTCCATGCCATTCCATGCCATTCCATGCCATTCCATGCCATTCCATGCCATTCCATGCCATTCCATGCCGTGCCATGCCGGTGCCATGCCGGTGCCATGCCGTGCCATGCCGGTGCCATGCCGTGCCATGCCGGTGCCATGCCGTGCCATGCCGGTGCCATGCCGTGCCATGCCGGTGCCATGCCGTGCCATGCCGGTGCCATGCCGTGCCATGCCGGTGCCATGCCGTGCCATGCCGGTGCCATGCCGTGCCATGCCGGTGCCATGCCGTGCCATGCCGGTGCCATGCCGTGCCATGCCGGTGCCATGCCGTGCCATGCCGGTGCCATGCCGTGCCATGCCGGTGCCATGCCGTGCCATGCCGTGCCATGCCGTGCCATGCCGTGCCATGCCATTCCATGCCATTCCATGCCATTCCATGCCATTCCATGCCATTCCATGCCATTCCATGCCATTCCATGCCATTCCATGCCGTGCCATGCCGTGCCATGCCGTGCCATGCCGTGCCATGCCGTGCCATGCCGTGCCATGCCGTGCCATGCCGTGCCATGCCGTGCCATGCCGTGCCATGCCGTGCCATGCCGTGCCATGCCGTGCCATGCCGTGCCATGCCGTGCCATGCCGTGCCATGCCGTGCCATGCCGTGCCATGCCGGTGCCATGCCGGTGCCATGCCGTGCCATGCCGGTGCCATGCCGTGCCATGCCGTGCCATGCCGGTGCCATGCCGTGCCATTCCGGTGCCATGCCGTGCCATGCCGGTGGCATGCCGTGCCATGCCGGTGCCATGCCGTGCCATGCCGGTGCCATGCCGTGCCATGCCGGTGCCATGCCGTGCCATGCCGGTGCCATGCCGTGCCATGCCGGTGCCATGCCGTGCCATGCCGGTGCCATGCCGTGCCATGCCGGTGCCATGCCGTGCCATGCCGGTGCCATGCCGTGCCATGCCGGTGCCATGCCGGTGCCATGCCGTGCCATGCCGGTGCCATGCCGTGCCATGCCGGTGCCATGCCGTGCCATGCCGGTGCCATGCCGTGCCATGCCGGTGCCATGCCGTGCCATGCCGTGCCATGCCGGTGCCATGCCGTGCCATGCCGGTGCCATGCCGGTGCCATGCCGTGCCATGCCGGTGCCATGCCGGTGCCATGCCGGTGCCATGCCGTGCCATGCCGGTGCCATGCCGTGCCATGCCGGTGCCATGCCGGTGCCATGCCGTGCCATGCCGGTGCCATGCCGTGCCATGCGGTGCCATGCAATTCCATGCCATTCCATGCCATTCCGTGCCATTCCATGCCATTCCATGCCATTCCATGCCATTCCATGCCATTCAATGCCGTGCCATGCCGTGCCATGCCGTGCCATGCCGGTGCCATGCCGTGCCATGCCGGTGCCATGCCGTGCCATGCCGGTGCCATGCCGTGCCATGCCGGTGCCATGCCGTGCCATGCCGGTGCCATGCCATGCCATGCCGGTGCCATGCCGGTGCCATGCCGTGCCATGCCGTGCCATGCCGGTGCCATGCCGTGCCATGCCGGTGCCATGCCGTGCCATGCCGGTGCCATGCCGTGCCATGCCGGTGCCATGCCGGTGCCATGCCGTGCCATGCCGGTGCCATGCCGTGCCATGCCGGTGCCATGCCGTGCCATGCCGGTGCCATGCCGTGCCATGCCGGTGCCATGCCGTGCCATGCCGGTGCCATGCCGTGCCATGCCGGTGCCATGCCGTGCCATGCCGGTGCCATGCCGTGCCATGCCGGTGCCATGCCATGCCATGCCGGTGCCATGCCGGTGCCATGCCGTGCCATGCCGTGCCATGCCGTGCCATGCCGGTGCCATGCCGTGCCATGCCGGTGCCATGCCGTGCCATGCCGGTGCCATGCCGTGCCATGCCGGTGCCATGCCGGTGCCATGCCGTGCCATGCCGGTGCCATGCCGTGCCATGCCGGTGCCATGCCGTGCCATGCCGGTGCCATGCCGTGCCATGCCGGTGCCATGCCGTGCCATGCCGGTGCCATGCCGTGCCATGCCGGTGCCATGCCGTGCCATGCCGGTGCCATGCCGTGCCATGCCGGTGCCATGCCGTGCCATGCCGGTGCCATGCCGTGCCATGCCGGTGCCATGCCGTGCCATGCCGGTGCCATGCCGTGCCATGCCGGTGCCATGCCGTGCCATGCCGTGCCATGCCGTGCCATGCCGTGCCATGCCATTCCATGCCATTCCATGCCATTCCATGCCATTCAATGCCGGTGCCATGCCGTGCCATGCGGTGCCATGCCATTCCATGCCATTCCATGCCATTCCATGCCATTCCATGCCATTCCATGCCATTCCATGCCATTCCATGCCATTCCATGCCATTCCATGCCATTCCATGCCATTCCATGCCATTCCATGCCATTCCATGCCATTCCATGCCATTCCATGCCATTCCATGCCATTCCATGCCATTCCATGCCATTCCATGCCATTCCATGCCGTGCCATGCCGTGCCATGCCGTGCCATGCCGTGCCATGCCGTGCCATGCCGTGCCATGCCGTGCCATGCCGTGCCATGCCGTGCCATGCCGTGCCATGCCGTGCCATGCCGTGCCATGCCGTGCCATGCCGTGCCATGCCGTGCCATGCCGTGCCATGCCGTGCCATGCCGTGCCATGCCGTGCCATGCCGTGCCATGCCGTGCCATGCCGTGCCATGCCGTGCCATGCCGTGCCATGCCGTGCCATGCCGTGCCATGCCGTGCCATGCCGTGCCATGCCGTGCCATGCCGTGCCATGCCGTGCCATGCCGTGCCATGCCGGTGCCATGCCGGTGCCATGCCGTGCCATGCCGTGCCATGCCGGTGCCATGCCGTGCCATGCCGGTGCCATGCCGTGCCATGCCGGTGCCATGCCGTGCCATGCCGGTGCCATGCCGTGCCATGCCGTGCCATGCCGGTGCCATGCCGTGCCATGCCGGTGCCATGCCGTGCCATGCCGGTGCCATGCCGTGCCATGCCGGTGCCATGCCGTGCCATGCCGGTGCCATGCCGTGCCATGCCGGTGCCATGCCGTGCCATGCCGGTGCCATGCCGTGCCATGCCGGTGCCATGCCGTGCCATGCCGGTGCCATGCCGGGCCATGCCGGTGCCATGCCGTGCCATGCCGGTGCCATGCCGGTGCCATGCCGTGCCATGCCGGTGCCATGCCGTGCCATGCCGGTGCCATGCCGTGCCATGCCGGTGCCATGCCGTGCCATGCCGGTGCCATGCCGTGCCATGCCGTGCCATGCCGGTGCCATGCCGTGCCATGCCGGTGCCATGCCGTGCCATGCCGGTGCCATGCCGTGCCATGCCGGTGCCATGCCGTGCCATGCCGGTGCCATGCCATTCAATGCCGTGCCATGCCGTGCCATGCCGTGCCATGCCGGTGCCATGCCGTGCCATGCCGGTGCCATGCCGTGCCATGCCGGTGCCATGCCGTGCCATGCCGGTGCCATGCCGTGCCATGCCGGTGCCATGCCGTGCCATGCCGTGCCATGCCGTGCCATGCGGTGCCATGCCGTGCCATGCGGTGCCATGCCGTGCCATGCGGTGCCATGCCATTCCATGCCATTCCATGCCATTCCATGTCATTCCATGTCATTCCATGCCATTCCATGTCATTCCATGCCATTCCATGCCATTCCATGCCATTCCATGCCATTCCATGCCATTCCATGCCATTCCATGCCATTCCATGCCATTCCATGCCATTCCATGCCATTCCATTCCATTCCATGCCATTCCATGCCATTCCATGCCATTCCATGCCATTCCATGCCATTCCATGCCATTCCATGCCATTCCATGCCATTCCATGCCATTCCATGCCATTCCATGCCATTCCATGCCATTCCATGCCATTCCATGCCATTCCATGCCATTCCATGCCATTCCATGCCATTCCATGCCATTCCATGCCATTCCATGCCATTCAATGCCGTGCCATGCCGTGCCATGCCGGTGCCATGCCGTGCCATGCCGGTGCCATGCCGTGCCATGCCGGTGCCATGCCGTGCCATGCCGTGCCATGCCGTGCCATGCCGGTGCGATGCCGGTGCCATGCCGTGCCATGCCGGTGCCATGCCGTGCCATGCCGGTGCCATGCCGTGCCATGCCGGTGCCATGCCGTGCCATGCCGGTGCCATGCCGTGCCATGCCGGTGCCATGCCGTGCCATGCCGTGCCATGCCGGTGCCATGCCGTGCCATGCCGGTGCCATGCCGTGCCATGCCGGTGCCATGCCGTGCCATGCCGGTGCCATGCCGTGCCATGCCGGTGCCATGCCGTGCCATGCCGTGCCATGCCGTGCCATGCCGTGCCATGCCATTCCATGCCATTCCATGCCATTCCATGCCATTCCATGCCATTCCATGCCATTCCATGCCATTCCATGCCATTCCATGTCATTCCATGCCATTCCATGCCATTCCATGCCATTCCATGCCATTCCATGCCATTCCATGCCATTCCATGCCATTCCATGCCATTCCATGCCATTCCATGCCATTCCATGCCATTCCATGCCATTCCATGCCATTCCATGCCATTCCATGCCATTCCATGCCATTCCATGCCATTCCATGCCATTCCATGCCATTCCATGCCATTCCATGCCATTCCATGCCATTCCATTCCATTCAATGCCATTCCATGCCGGTGCCATGCCGTGCCATGCCGGTGCCATGCCGTGCCATGCCGTGCCATGCCGGTGCCATGCCGTGCCATGCCGGTGCCATGCCGGTGCCATGCCGTGCCATGCCGGTGCCATGCCGGTGCCATGCCGGTGCCATGCCGTGCCATGCCGGTGCCATGCCGTGCCATGCCGTGCCATGCCGGTGCCATGCCGTGCCATGCCGGTGCCATGCCGGTGCCATGCCGTGCCATGCCGGTGCCATGCCGTGCCATGCCGTGCCATGCCATTCCATGCCATTCCATGCCATTCCATGCCATTCCATGTCATTCCATGCCATTCCATGCCATTCCATGCCATTCCATGCCATTCCATGCCATTCCATGCCATTCCATGCCATTCCATGCCATTCCATGCCATTCCATGCCATTCCATGCCATTCCATGCCATTCCATGCCATTCCATGCCATTCCATGCCATTCCATGCCATTCCATGCCATTCCATGCCATTCAATGCCATTCCATGCCGTGCCATGCCGGTGCCATGCCGTGCCATGCCGGTGCCATGCCGGTGCCATGCCGGTTCCATGCCGTGCCATGCCGGTGCCATGCCGTGCCATGCCGGTGCCATGCCGTGCCATGCCGGTGCCATGCCGTGCCATGCCGGTGCCATGCCGTGCCATGCCGGTGCCATGCCGTGCCATGCCGGTGCCATGCCGTGCCATGCCGGTGCCATGCCGTGCCATGCCGGTGCCATGCCGTGCCATGCCGGTACCATGCCGTGCCATGCCGTGCCATGCCGTGCCATGCCGGTGCCATGCCGTGCCATGCCGGTGCCATGCCGTGCCATGCCGGTGCCATGCCGTACCATGCCGGTGCCATGCCGTGCCATGCCGGTGCCATGCCGTGCCATGCCGGTGCCATGCCGTGCCATGCCGGTGCCATGCCGTGCCATGCCGGTGCCATGCCGTGCCATGCCGGTGCCATGCCGTGCCATGCGGGTGCCATGCCGTGCCATGCCGGTGCCATGCCGTGCCATGCCGGTGCCATGCCGTGCCATGCCGGTGCCATGCCGTGCCATGCCGGTGCCATGCCGTGCCATGCCGGTGCCATGCCGTGCCATGCCGGTGCCATGCCGTGCCATGCCGTGCCATGCCGTGCCATGCCGTGCCATGCCGTGCCATGCCATTCCATGCCATTCCATGCCATTCCATGCCATTCCATGCCATTCCATGCCATTCCATGCCATTCAATGCCGGTGCCATGCCGTGCCATGCGGTGCCATGCCATTCCATGCCATTCCATGCCATTCCATGCCATTCCATGCCATTCCATGCCATTCCATGCCATTCCATGCCATTCCATGCCATTCCATGCCATTCCATGCCATTCCATGCCATTCCATGCCATTCCATGCCATTCCATGCCATTCCATGCCATTCCATGCCATTCCATGCCATTCCATGCCATTCCATGCCATTCCATGCCATTCCATGCCATTCCATGCCATTCCATGCCATTCCATGCCGTGCCATGCCGTGCCATGCCGTGCCATGCCGTGCCATGCCGTGCCATGCCGTGCCATGCCGTGCCATGCCGTGCCATGCCGTGCCATGCCGGTGCCATGCCGGTGCCATGCCGTGCCATGCCGGTGCCATGCCGTGCCATGCCGTGCCATGCCGGTGCCATGCCGTGCCATGCCGGTGCCATGCCGTGCCATGCCGGTGCCATGCCGTGCCATGCCGGTGCCATGCCGTGCCATGCCGGTGCCATGCCGTGCCATGCCGGTGCCATGCCGGTGCCATGCCGTGCCATGCCGGTGCCATGCCGTGCCATGCCGTGCCATGCCGTGCCATGCCATTCCATGCCATTCCATGCCATTCCATGCCATTCCATGTCATTCCATGCCATTCCATGCCATTCCATGCCATTCCATGCCATTCCATGCCATTCCATGCCATTCCATGCCATTCCATGCCATTCCATGCCATTCCATGCCATTCCATGCCATTCCATGCCATTCCATGCCATTCCATGCCATTCCATGCCATTCCATGCCATTCCATGCCATTCCATGCCATTCCATGCCATTCAATGCCATTCCATGCCGTGCCATGCCGGTGCCATGCCGTGCCATGCCGGTGCCATGCCGGTGCCATGCCGGTTCCATGCCGTGCCATGCCGGTGCCATGCCGTGCCATGCCGGTGCCATGCCGTGCCATGCCGGTGCCATGCCGTGCCATGCCGGTGCCATGCCGTGCCATGCCGGTGCCATGCCGTGCCATGCCGGTGCCATGCCGTGCCATGCCGGTGCCATGCCGTGCCATGCCGGTGCCATGCCGTGCCATGCCGGTACCATGCCGTGCCATGCCGTGCCATGCCGTGCCATGCCGGTGCCATGCCGTGCCATGCCGGTGCCATGCCGTGCCATGCCGGTGCCATGCCGTACCATGCCGGTGCCATGCCGTGCCATGCCGGTGCCATGCCGTGCCATGCCGGTGCCATGCCGTGCCATGCCGGTGCCATGCCGTGCCATGCCGGTGCCATGCCGTGCCATGCCGGTGCCATGCCGTGCCATGCGGGTGCCATGCCGTGCCATGCCGGTGCCATGCCGTGCCATGCCGGTGCCATGCCGTGCCATGCCGGTGCCATGCCGTGCCATGCCGGTGCCATGCCGTGCCATGCCGGTGCCATGCCGTGCCATGCCGTGCCATGCCGTGCCATGCCGTGCCATGCCGTGCCATGCCATTCCATGCCATTCCATGCCATTCCATGCCATTCCATGCCATTCAATGCCGGTGCCATGCCGTGCCATGCGGTGCCATGCCATTCCATGCCATTCCATGCCATTCCATGCCATTCCATGCCATTCCATGCCATTCCATGCCATTCCATGCCATTCCATGCCATTCCATGCCATTCCATGCCATTCCATGCCATTCCATGCCATTCCATGCCATTCCATGCCATTCCATGCCATTCCATGCCATTCCATGCCATTCCATGCCATTCCATGCCATTCCATGCCATTCCATGCCATTCCATGCCATTCCATGCCATTCCATGCCATTCCATGCCATTCCATGCCATTCCATGCCATTCCATGCCATTCCATGCCATTCCATGCCATTCCATGCCGTGCCATGCCGTGCCATGCCGTGCCATGCCGTGCCATGCCGTGCCATGCCGTGCCATGCCGTGCCATGCCGTGCCATGCCGTGCCATGCCGTGCCATGCCGGTGCCATGCCGGTGCCATGCCGTGCCATGCCGGTGCCATGCCGTGCCATGCCGTGCCATGCCGGTGCCATGCCGTGCCATGCCGGTGCCATGCCGTGCCATGCCGGTGCCATGCCGTGCCATGCCGGTGCCATGCCGTGCCATGCCGGTGCCATGCCGTGCCATGCCGGTGCCATGCCGGTGCCATGCCGTGCCATGCCGGTGCCATGCCGTGCCATGCCGGTGCCATGCCGTGCCATGCCGGTGCCATGCCGTGCCATGCCGGTGCCATGCCGTGCCATGCCGGTGCCATGCCGTGCCATGCCGTGCCATGCCGGTGCCATGCCGTGCCATGCCGGTGCCATGCCGTGCCATGCCGGTGCCATGCCGTGCCATGCCGGTGCCATGCCGTGCCATGCCGGTGCCATGCCGTGCCATGCCGGTGCCATGCCGTGCCATGCCGGTGCCATGCCGTGCCATGCCGGTGCCATGCCGGTGCCATGCCGTGCCATGCCGGTGCCATGCCGTGCCATGCCGGTGCCATGCCGTGCCATGCCGGTGCCATGCCGTGCCATGCCGGTGCCATGCCGTGCCATGCCGGTGCCATGCCGTGCCATGCCGTGCCATGCCGGTGCCATGCCGTGCCATGCCGGTGCCATGCCGTGCCATGCCGGTGCCATGCCGTGCCATGCCGGTGCCATGCCGTGCCATGCCGGTGCCATGCCGTGCCATGCCGTGCCATGCCGTGCCATGCCGGTGCCATGCCGGTGCCATGCCGTGCCATGCCGGTGCCATGCCGTGCCATGCCGTGCCATGCCGGTGCCATGCCGTGCCATGCCGGTGCCATGCCGTGCCATGCCGGTGCCATGCCGTGCCATGCCGGTGCCATGCCGTGCCATGCCGGTGCCATGCCGTGCCATGCCGGTGCCATGCCGTGCCATGCCGGTGCCATGCCGGTGCCATGCCGTGCCATGCCGGTGCCATGCCGTGCCATGCCGGTGCCATGCCGTGCCATGCCGGTGCCATGCCGTGCCATGCCGGTGCCATGCCGTGCCATGCCGGTGCCATGCCGTGCCATGCCGTGCCATGCCGGTGCCATGCCGTGCCATGCCGGTGCCATGCCGTGCCATGCCGGTGCCATGCCGTGCCATGCCGGTGCCATGCCGTGCCATGCCGGTGCCATGCCGTGCCATGCCGGTGCCATGCCGTGCCATGCCGGTGCCATGCCGTGCCATGCCGGTGCCATGCCGTGCCATGCCGGTGCCATGCCGGTGCCATGCCGTGCCATGCCGGTGCCATGCCGTGCCATGCCGGTGCCATGCCGTGCCATGCCGGTGCCATGCCGTGCCATGCCGGTGCCATGCCGTGCCATGCCGTGCCATGCCGGTGCCATGCCGTGCCATGCCGGTGCCATGCCGTGCCATGCCGGTGCCATGCCGTGCCATGCCGGTGCCATGCCGTGCCATGCCGGTGCCATGCCGTGCCATGCCGTGCCATGCCGTGCCATGCCGTGCCATGCCGGTGCCATGCCGTGCCATGCCGGTGCCATGCCGTGCCATGCCGGTGCCATGCCGTGCCATGCCGGTGGCATGCCGTTCCATGCCATTCCATGCCATTCCATGTCATTCCATGTCATTCCATGTCATTCCATGTCATTCCATGTCATTCCATGCCATTCCATGTCATTCCATGCCATTCCATGCCATTCCATGCCATTCCATGCCATTCCATGCCATTCCATGCCATTCCATGCCATTCCATGCCATTCCATGCCATTCCATGCCATTCCATGCCATTCCATGCCATTCCATGCCATTCCATGCCATTCCATGCCATTCCATGCCATTCCATGCCATTCCATGCCATTCCATGCCATTCCATGCCATTCCATGCCATTCCATGCCATTCCATGCCATTCCATGCCATTCCATGCCATTCCATGCCATTCCATGCCATTCCATGCCATTCCATGCCATTCCATGCCATTCCATGCCATTCCATGCCATTCCATGCCATTCCATGCCATTCCATGCCATTCCATGCCATTCCATGCCATTCCATGCCATTCCATGCCATTCCATGCCATTCCATGCCATTCCATGCCATTCCATGCCATTCCATGCCATTCCATGCCATTCCATGCCATTCCATGCCATTCCATGCCATTCCATGCCATTCCATGCCATTCCATGCCATTCCATGCCATTCCATGCCATTCCATGCCATTCCATGCCATTCCATGCCATTCCATGCCATTCCATGCCATTCCATGCCATTCCATGCCGTGCCATGCCGTGCCATGCCGTGCCATGCCGGTGCCATGCCGGTGCCATGCCGGTGCCATGCCGGTGCCATGCCGTGCCATGCCGTGCCATGCCGGTGCCATGCCGTGCCATGCCGGTGCCATGCCGTGCCATGCCGGTGCCATGCCGGTGCCATGCCGTGCCATGCCGGTGCCATGCCGTGCCATGCCGGTGCCATGCCGTGCCATGCCGGTGCCATGCCGTGCCATGCCGGTGCCATGCCGTGCCATGCCGGTGCCATGCCGTGCCATGCCGGTGCCATGCCGTGCCATGCCGGTGCCATGCCGGTGCCATGCCGTGCCATGCCGGTGCCATGCCGGTGCCATGCCGGTGCCATGCCGTGCCATGCCGTGCCATGCCATTCCATGCCATTCCATGCCATTCCATGCCATTCCATGCCATTCCATGCCATTCCATGCCATTCCATGCCATTCCATGCCATTCCATGCCATTCAATGCCATTCCATGCCGTGCCATGCCGGTGCCATGCCGTGCCATGCCGGTGCCATGCCGGTGCCATGCCGGTTCCATGCCGTGCCATGCCGGTGCCATGCCGTGCCATGCCGGTGCCATGCCGTGCCATGCCGGTGCCATGCCGTGCCATGCCGGTGCCATGCCGTGCCATGCCGGTGCCATGCCGTGCCATGCCGGTGCCATGCCGGTGCCATGCCGTGCCATGCCGGTGCCATGCCGGTGCCATGCCGGTGCCATGCCGTGCCATGCCGTGCCATGCCATTCCATGCCATTCCATGCCATTCCATGCCATTCCATGCCATTCCATGCCATTCCATGCCATTCCATGCCATTCCATGCCATTCAATGCCATTCCATGCCGTGCCATGCCGGTGCCATGCCGTGCCATGCCGGTGCCATGCCGGTGCCATGCCGGTTCCATGCCGTGCCATGCCGGTGCCATGCCGTGCCATGCCGGTGCCATGCCGTGCCATGCCGGTGCCATGCCGTGCCATGCCGGTGCCATGCCGTGCCATGCCGGTGCCATGCCGTGCCATGCCGGTGCCATGCCGTGCCATGCCGGTGCCATGCCGTGCCATGCCGGTGCCATGCCGTGCCATGCCGGTGCCATGCCGTGCCATGCCGGTGCCATGCCGTGCCATGCCGGTGCCATGCCGTGCCATGCCGTGCCATGCCGTGCCATGCCGGTGCCATGCCGTGCCATGCCGGTGCCATGCCGTGCCATGCCGGTGCCATGCCGTGCCATGCCGGTGCCATGCCGTGCCATGCCGGTGCCATGCCGTGCCATGCCGGTGCCATGCCGTGCCATGCCGGTGCCATGCCGTGCCATGCCGGTGCCATGCCGTGCCATGCCGGTGCCATGCCGTGCCATGCCGGTGCCATGCCGTGCCATGCCGTGCCATGCCGTGCCATGCCGTGCCATGCCATTCCATGCCATTCCATGCCATTCCATGCCATTCCATGCCATTCCATGCCATTCCATGCCATTCAATGCCGGTGCCATGCCGTGCCATGCGGTGCCATGCCATTCCATGCCATTCCATGCCATTCCATGCCATTCCATGCCATTCCATGCCATTCCATGCCATTCCATGCCATTCCATGCCATTCCATGCCATTCCATGCCATTCCATGCCATTCCATGCCATTCCATGCCATTCCATGCCATTCCATGCCATTCCATGCCATTCCATGCCATTCCATGCCATTCCATGCCATTCCATGCCATTCCATGCCATTCCATGCCATTCCATGCCATTCCATGCCATTCCATGCCATTCCATGCCATTCCATGCCGTGCCATGCCGTGCCATGCCGTGCCATGCCGTGCCATGCCGTGCCATGCCGGTGCCATGCCGGTGCCATGCCGTGCCATGCCGGTGCCATGCCGTGCCATGCCGTGCCATGCCGGTGCCATGCCGTGCCATGCCGGTGCCATGCCGTGCCATGCCGGTGCCATGCCGTGCCATGCCGGTGCCATGCCGTGCCATGCCGGTGCCATGCCGTGCCATGCCGGTGCCATGCCGTGCCATGCCGGTGCCATGCCGTGCCATGCCGGTGCCATGCCGTGCCATGCCGGTGCCATGCCGTGCCATGCCGGTGCCATGCCGTGCCATGCCGTGCCATGCCGGTGCCATGCCGTGCCATGCCGGTGCCATGCCGTGCCATGCCGTGCCATGCCGTGCCATGCCGTGCCATGCCATTCCATGCCATTCCATGCCATTCCATGCCATTCCATGTCATTCCATGCCATTCCATGTCATTCCATGCCATTCCATGCCATTCCATGCCATTCCATGCCATTCCATGCCATTCCATGCCATTCCATGCCATTCCATGCCATTCCATGCCATTCCATGCCATTCCATGCCATTCCATGCCATTCCATGCCATTCCATGCCATTCCATGCCATTCCATGCCATTCCATGCCATTCCATGCCATTCCATGCCATTCCATGCCATTCAATGCCATTCCATGCCGTGCCATGCCGGTGCCATGCCGTGCCATGCCGGTGCCATGCCGGTGCCATGCCGTGCCATGCCGGTGCCATGCCGTGCCATGCCGGTGCCATGCCGTGCCATGCCGGTGCCATGCCGTGCCATGCCGGTGCCATGCCGTGCCATGCCGGTGCCATGCCGTGCCATGCCGGTGCCATGCCGTGCCATGCCGGTGCCATGCCGTGCCATGCCGGTGCCATGCCGTGCCATGCCGTGCCATGCCGTGCCATGCCGGTGCCATGCCGTGCCATGCCGGTGCCATGCCGTGCCATGCCGGTGCCATGCCGTGCCATGCCGGTGCCATGCCGTGCCATGCCGGTGCCATGCCGTGCCATGCCGGTGCCATGCCGTGCCATGCCGGTGCCATGCCGTGCCATGCCGGTGCCATGCCGTGCCATGCCGGTGCCATGCCGTGCCATGCCGGTGCCATGCCGTGCCATGCCGGTGCCATGCCGTGCCATGCCGGTGCCATGCCGTGCCATGCCGGTGCCATGCCGTGCCATGCCGGTGCCATGCCGTGCCATGCCGTGCCATGCCATTCCATGCCATTCCATGCCAGTCCATGCCAGTCCATGCCAGTCCATGCCATTCCATGCCATTCCATGCCACTCAATGCGGTGCCATGCCGTGCCATGCCGTGCCATTCCATGCCATTCCATGCCATTCCATGCCATTCCATGCCATTCAATGCCATTCCATGCCGGTGCCATGCCCTGCCATGCCGGTGCCATGCCGTGCCATGCCGGTGCCATGCCGTGCCATGCCGGTGCCATGCCGTGCCATGCCGGTGCCATGCCGTGCCATGCCGGTGCCATGCCGTGCCATGCCGGTGCCATGCCGTGCCATGCCGGTGCCATGCCGTGCCATGCCGGTGCCATGCCGTGCCATGCCGTGCCATGCCGTGCCATGCCGGTGCCATGCCGTGCCATGCCGGTGCCATGCCGTGCCATGCCGTGCCATGCCGGTGCCATGCCGTGCCATGCCGGTGCCATGCCGTGCCATGCCGTGCCATGCCGTGCCATGCCGTGCCATGCCGTGCCATGCCGTGCCATGCCGTGCCATGCCGTGCCATGCCGGTGCCATGCCGTGCCATGCCGTGCCATGCCGTGCCATGCCGTGCCATGCCGTGCCATGCCATTCCATGCCGTGCCATGCCATTCCATGCCATTCCATGCCATTCCATGCCATTCCATGCCATTCCATGCCATTCCATGCCATTCCATGCCGTGCCATGCCGTGCCATGCCGTGCCATGCCGTGCCATGCCGTGCCATGCCGTGCCATGCCGGTGCCATGCCGTGCCATGCCGGTGCCATGCCGTGCCATGCCGGTGCCATGCCGTGCCATGCCGGTGCCATGCCGTGCCATGCCGGTGCCATGCCGTGCCATGCCGGTGCCATGCCGTGCCATGCCGGTGCCATGCCGTGCCATGCCGGTGCCATGCCGTGCCATGCGGTGCCATGCAATTCCATGCCATTCCATGCCATTCCGTGCCATTCCATGCCATTCCATGCCATTCCATGCCATTCCATGCCATTCAATGCCGTGCCATGCCGTGCCATGCCGTGCCATGCCGGTGCCATGCCGTGCCATGCCGGTGCCATGCCGTGCCATGCCGGTGCCATGCCGTGCCATGCCGGTGCCATGCCGTGCCATGCCGGTGCCATGCCGTGCCATGCCGGTGCCATGCCGGTGCCATGCCGTGCCATGCCGTGCCATGCCGGTGCCATGCCGTGCCATGCCGTGCCATGCCGGTGCCATGCCGTGCCATGCCGTGCCATGCCGGTGCCATGCCGTGCCATGCCGGTGCCATGCCGTGCCATGCCGGTGCCATGCCGTGCCATGCCGGTGCCATGCCGTGCCATGCGGTGCCATGCCATTCCATGCCATTCCATGCCATTCCATGCCATTCCATGCCATTCCATGCCATTCCATGCCATTCCATGCCATTCCATGCCATTCCATGCCATTCCATGCCATTCCATGCCATTCCATGCCATTCCATGCCATTCCATGCCATTCCATGCCATTCCATGCCATTCCATGCCATTCCATGCCATGCCATGCCATTCCATGCCATTCCATGCCATTCCATGCCATTCCATGCCATTCCATGCCATTCCATGCCATTCCATGCCATTCCATGCCATTCCATGCCATTCCATGCCATTCCATGCCATTCCATGCCATTCCATGCCATTCCATGCCATTCCATGCCATTCCATGCCATTCCATGCCATTCCATGCCATTCCATGCCATTCCATGCCATTCCATGCCATTCCATGCCATTCCATGCCATTCCATGCCATTCCATGCCATTCCATGCCATTCCATGCCATTCCATGCCATTCCATGCCATTCCATGCCATTCCATGCCATTCCATGCCATTCCATGCCATTCCATGCCATTCCATGCCATTCCATGCCATTCCATGCCATTCCATGCCATTCCATGCCATTCCATGCCGTGCTATGCCGGTGCCATGCCGTGCCATGCCGGTGCCATGCCGTGCCATGCCGGTGCCATGCCGGTGCCATGCCGGTGCCATGCCGTGCCATGCCGGTGCCATGCCGTGCCATGCCATTCCATGCCATTCCATGCCATTCCATGCCATTCCATGCCATTCCATGCCATTCCATGCCATTCCATGCCATTCCATGCCATTCCATGCCATTCCATGCCATTCCATGCCATTCCATGCCATTCCATGCCATTCCATGCCATTCCATGCCATTCCATGCCATTCCATGCCATTCCATGCCATTCCATGCCATTCCATGCCATTCCATGCCATTCCATGCCATTCCATGCCGTGCCATGCCGTGCCATGCCGGTGCCATGCCGTGCCATGCCGGTGCCATGCCGTGCCATGCCGGTGCCATGCCGTGCCATGCCGGTGCCATGCCGTGCCATGCCGGTGCCATGCCGTGCCATGCGGTGCCATGCAATTCCATGCCATTCCATGCCATTCCGTGCCATTCCATGCCATTCCATGCCATTCCATGCCATTCCATGCCATTCAATGCCGTGCCATGCCGTGCCATGCCGTGCCATGCCGGTGCCATGCCGTGCCATGCCGGTGCCATGCCGTGCCATGCCGGTGCCATGCCGTGCCATGCCGGTGCCATGCCGTGCCATGCCGGTGCCATGCCGTGCCATGCCGGTGCCATGCCGGTGCCATGCCGTGCCATGCCGTGCCATGCCGGTGCCATGCCGTGCCATGCCGTGCCATGCCGGTGCCATGCCGTGCCATGCCGGTGCCATGCCGTGCCATGCCGGTGCCATGCCGGTGCCATGCCGTGCCATGCCGGTGCCATGCCGTGCCATGCCGGTGCCATGCCGTGCCATGCCGGTGCCATGCCGTGCCATGCCGGTGCCATGCCGTGCCATGCCGGTGCCATGCCGTGCCATGCCGGTGCCATGCCGTGCCATGCCGGTGCCATGCCGTGCCATGCCGGTGCCATGCCGTGCCATGCCGGTGCCATGCCGTGCCATGCCGGTGCCATGCCGTGCCATGCCGGTGCCATGCCGTGCCATGCCGGTGCCATGCCGTGCCATGCCGGTGCCATGCCGTGCCATGCCGGTGCCATGCCGTGCCATGCGGTGCCATGCCATTCCATGCCATTCCATGCCATTCCATGCCATTCCATGCCATTCCATGCCATTCCATGCCATTCCATGCCATTCCATGCCATTCCATGCCATTCCATGCCATTCCATGCCATTCCATGCCATTCCATGCCATTCCATGCCATTCCATGCCATTCCATGCCATTCCATGCCATTCCATGCCATTCCATGCCATGCCATGCCATTCCATGCCATTCCATGCCATTCCATGCCATTCCATGCCATTCCATGCCATTCCATGCCATTCCATGCCATTCCATGCCATTCCATGCCATTCCATGCCATTCCATGCCATTCCATGCCATTCCATGCCATTCCATGCCATTCCATGCCATTCCATGCCATTCCATGCCATTCCATGCCATTCCATGCCATTCCATGCCATTCCATGCCATTCCATGCCATTCCATGCCATTCCATGCCATTCCATGCCATTCCATGCCATTCCATGCCATTCCATGCCATTCCATGCCATTCCATGCCATTCCATGCCGTGCTATGCCGGTGCCATGCCGTGCCATGCCGGTGCCATGCCGTGCCATGCCGGTGCCATGCCGGTGCCATGCCGGTGCCATGCCGTGCCATGCCGGTGCCATGCCGTGCCATGCCATTCCATGCCATTCCATGCCATTCCATGCCATTCCATGCCATTCCATGCCGTGCCATGCGGTGCCATGCCATTCCATGCGGTGCCATGCCATTCCATGCGGTGCCATGCCATTCCATGCCGTGCCATGCGGTGCCATGCCATTCCATGCCATTCCATGCCGTGCCATGCGGTGCCATGCCATTCCATGCGGTGCCATGCCATTCCATGCCGTGCCATGCGGTGCCATGCCATTCCATGCGGTGCCATGCCATTCCATGCCATTCCATGCCATTCCATGCCATTCCATGCCATTCCATGCCATTCCATGCCACTCAATGCGGTGCCATGCCGTGCCATGCCGTGCCATGCCGGTGCCATGCCGTGCCATGCCGTGCCATGCCGGTGCCATGCCGTGCCATGCCGTGCCATGCCGGTGCCATGCCGTGCCATGCCGGTGCCATGCCGGTGCCATGCCGTGCCATGCCGGTGCCATGCCGTGCCATGCCGGTGCCATGCCGTGCCATGCCGGTGCCATGCCGTGCCATGCCGGTGCCATGCCGTGCCATGCCGGTGCCATGCCGTGCCATGCCGGTGCCATGCCGTGCCATGCCGGTGCCATGCCGTGCCATGCCGGTGCCATGCCGTGCCATGCCGGTGCCATGCCGTGCCATGCCGGTGCCATGCCGTGCCATGCCGGTGCCATGCCGTGCCATGCCGGTGCCATGCCGTGCCATGCCGGTGCCATGCCGTGCCATGCCGGTGCCATGCCGTGCCATGCCGGTGCCATGCCGTGCCATGCCGGTGCCATGCCGTGCCATGCGGTGCCATGCCATTCCATGCCATTCCATGCCATTCCATGCCATTCCATGCCATTCCATGCCATTCCATGCCATTCCATGCCATTCCATGCCATTCCATGCCATTCCATGCCATTCCATGCCATTCCATGCTATTCCATGCCATGCCATGCCATTCCATGCCATTCCATGCCATTCCATGCCATTCCATGCCATTCCATGCCATTCCATGCCATTCCATGCCATGCCATGCCATTCCATGCCATTCCATGCCATTCCATGCCATTCCATGCCATTCCATGCCATTCCATGCCATTCCATGCCATTCCATGCCGTGCCATGCCGGTGCCATGCCGTGCCATGCCGGTGCCATGCCGTGCCATGCCGGTGCCATGCCGTGCCATGCCGGTGCCATGCCGTGCCATGCCGGTGCCATGCCGTGCCATGCCGGTGCCATGCCGTGCCATGCCGGTGCCATGCCGTGCCATGCCGGTGCCATGCCGTGCCATGCCGGTGCCATGCCGTGCCATGCCGGTGCCATGCCGTGCCATGCCGGTGCCATGCCGTGCCATGCCGGTGCCATGCCGTGCCATGCCGGTGCCATGCCGTGCCATGCGGTGCCATGCCATTCCATGCCATTCCATGCCATTCCATGCCATTCCATGCCATTCCATGCCATTCCATGCCGTGCCATGCGGTGCCATGCCATTCCATGCGGTGCCATGCCATTCCATGCGGTGCCATGCCATTCCATGCCGTGCCATGCGGTGCCATGCCATTCCATGCCATTCCATGCCGTGCCATGCGGTGCCATGCCATTCCATGCGGTGCCATGCCATTCCATGCCGTGCCATGCGGTGCCATGCCATTCCATGCGGTGCCATGCCATTCCATGCCATTCCATGCCATTCCATGCCATTCCATGCCATTCAATGCCGTGCCATGCCGGTGCCATGCCGTGCCATGCCGTGCCATGCCGGGCCATGCCGTGCCATGCCGGTGCCATGCCGTGCCATGCCGGTGCCATGCCGTGCCATGCCGGTGCCATGCCGTGCCATGCCGGTGCCATGCCGTGCCATGCCGGTGCCATGCCGTGCCATGCGGTGCCATGCCGTGCCATGCCATTCCATGCCATTCCATGCCATTCCATGCCATTCCATGCCATTCCATGCCATTCCATGCCATTCCATGCCATTCCATGCCATTCCATGCCATTCCATGCCATTCCATGCCATTCCATGCCATTCCATGCCATTCCATGCCATTCCATGCCATTCCATGCCATTCCATGCCATTCCATGCCATTCCATGCCGTGCCATGCCGGTGCCATGCCGTGCCATGCCATTCCATGCCATTCCATGCCATTCCATGCCATTCCATGCCATTCCATGCCATTCCATGCCATTCCATGCCATTCCATGCCATTCCATGCCATTCCATGCCATTCCATGCCATTCCATGCCATTCCATGCCATTCCATGCCATTCCATGCCATTCCATGCCATTCCATGCCATTCCATGCCATTCCATGCCATTCCATGCCATTCCATGCCATTCCATGCCATTCCATGCCATTCCATGCCATTCCATGCCATTCCATGCCATTCCATGCCATTCCATGCCATTCCATGCCATTCCATGCCATTCCATGCCATTTAATTGTATGTGAAAATAATTTAGAAATTAAAAGTAATAAAATTTGAATAGAATTTTATTATAATTTTAATTTTGTGATAATTGGATGAAGTTTCTTAGTTTAAATATTGCCGGGAGGAATGTACTTTTTTGGGTCTTTAAATAGGTTAATTTAAAAAATTTAATTTTGTTTAGAATTTATATTTAAATATTTTTAAATTAAAAAATTTTAAATTTAAAATTAATTTAATATAGTTAATAGTATTTTAACTAAATTTATTATATAAAATAATTTTTATACAAAAATTTTTAAGAATTAAATTTAATATAAAATAAAAAATTTGAAATTTAATTAATTTATGGTGGATTAAATTGATTCTCAAGATTTAAATATTTTCGTGTTAAATTAATAAAATAATTTATATAAGATTTAGAATTGTATAAATTTAAAATTTTGGATTAATTAAATATTTAAATGAAATTTCGTAATTTAATTGTATGTGAAAATAATTTAGAAATTAAAAGTAATAAAATTTGAATAGAATTTTATTATAATTTTAATTTTGTGATAATTGGATGAAGTTTCTTAGTTTAAATATTGCCGGGAGGAATGTACTTTTTTGGGTCTTTAAATAGGTTAATTTAAAAAATTTAATTTTGTTTAGAATTTATATTTAAATATTTTTAAATTAAAAAATTTTAAATTTAAAATTAATTTAATATAGTTAATAGTATTTTAACTAAATTTATTATATAAAATAATTTTTATACAAAAATTTTTAAGAATTAAATTTAATATAAAATAAAAAATTTGAAATTTAATTAATTTATGGTGGATTAAATTGATTCTCAAGATTTAAATATTTTCGTGTTAAATTAATAAAATAATTTATATAAGATTTAGAATTGTATAAATTTAAAATTTTGGATTAATTAAATATTTAAATGAAATTTCGTAATTTAATTGTATGTGAAAATAATTTAGAAATTAAAAGTAATAAAATTTGAATAGAATTTTATTATAATTTTAATTTTGTGATAATTAGATGAAGTTTCTTAGTTTAAATATTGCCGGGAGGAATGTACTTTTTTGGGTCTTTAAATAGGTTAATTTAAAAAATTTAATTTTGTTTAGAATTTATATTTAAATATTTTTAAATTAAAAAATTTTAAATTTAAAATTAATTTAATATAGTTAATAGTATTTTAACTAAATTTATTATATAAAATAATTTTTATACAAAAATTTTTAAGAATTAAATTTAATATAAAATAAAAAATTTGAAATTTAATTAATTTATGGTGGATTAAATTGATTCTCAAGATTTAAATATTTTCGTGTTAAATTAATAAAATAATTTATATAAGATTTAGAATTGTATAAATTTAAAATTTTGGATTAATTAAATATTTAAATGAAATTTCGTAATTTAATTGTATGTGAAAATAATTTAGAAATTAAAAGTAATAAAATTTGAATAGAATTTTATTATAATTTTAATTTTGTGATAATTAGATGAAGTTTCTTAGTTTAAATATTGCCGGGAGGAATGTACTTTTTTGGGTCTTTAAATAGGTTAATTTAAAAAATTTAATTTTGTTTAGAATTTATATTTAAATATTTTTAAATTAAAAAATTTTAAATTTAAAATTAATTTAATATAGTTAATAGTATTTTAACTAAATTTATTATATAAAATAATTTTTATACAAAAATTTTTAAGAATTAAATTTAATATAAAATAAAAAATTTGAAATTTAATTAATTTATGGTGGATTAAATTGATTCTCAAGATTTAAATATTTTCGTGTTAAATTAATAAAATAATTTATATAAGATTTAGAATTGTATAAATTTAAAATTTTGGATTAATTAAATATTTAAATGAAATTTCGTAATTTAATTGTATGTGAAAATAATTTAGAAATTAAAAGTAATAAAATTTGAATAGAATTTTATTATAATTTTAATTTTGTGATAATTGGATGAAGTTTCTTAGTTTAAATATTGCCGGGAGGAATGTACTTTTTTGGGTCTTTAAATAGGTTAATTTAAAAAATTTAATTTTGTTTAGAATTTATATTTAAATATTTTTAAATTAAAAAATTTTAAATTAATAAAAATTTTATCTAATAAACTTTATGAATTATTAAAATATTAATTATATATATATATAATAATAAAATTAAATTTTTAATTGTTAAGAAAATTTAATTTTAGTTTAAAAATTAATTTTAAATTATTAAATTAATTTATTAATAATTTTTTATAAAATTAATAAATTTATATATAAACTTATGTATTTAAAAATTTAAATAATTTTAAAAAGTTTAATAAAAAATTTTAAATATTAAAAAAATTTATATTTAGATATATTTATAATAATAATAAATATTGTGCCAGCAATTGCGGTTAAACAATTAATTGTAAATTAATTTTTTTAAAATTTTTACAAATTAAAATTAATAATTGCATAATTTAATAATAATAATAAATTTATGGTAAAATATAAATTTTTAATGTTACGTCACGCACTTTTCGAGAACTCTTATTCGCGAACTTGCGCTGTTCTTCGATTGCACCGAGAGAAGCTGCACGCGTACACTCGCGAGGAAACGGAAAGACTGAGGGAAATAAAGGAAAAAGGGAAAAAGGGAGAGGATCGCTGTGCGTGAGAAGCGTAGACAGAGAACCGTTGACCAGAAACTATTTAACAAACTTCCAAAAGCGATTTTGTCGAGACGAAGTCGTAAAATAATTCTGTCATCGGAAACACGAGAAAAAAATCAACATCTTCAATGGGACTTGAGTTACTCGAGAATTCCAAAGGCATAACACCACGGCTCGATCACCCAAGATGAGCACGTGGCCCCGACACCACGCTGTGAAGAAAAGTCACCAATACCAGTAAGAAACGCCGGCTCATGTACCTGGGCCAGCCGCCATCGAAGGGATTTGACGGTTGCTAAGCCGGCAGGTCTCTGTTTGCCGAAACCTACCAACACCACTAAGCGTCGAGGCTCATAGACACGAGCGCTCGATGTAGCCGAAATACACCAACACCATGACGCATCGAGACTCACCGATACGAGCTCTCGGCGACTCCAAACCTCACCAACACTACGACGCAGCGAGGCTCACAGACGCGAGTGCTCTATGACTCCGAAGACGACCAACACCTCGAGCGACGATACCGACAGCTTCCTTCTAACCCCTATGCATAGGGCCCAGTGGGTTAGAAAAACTTCCGATTTCCTCCAACGAGTGCAGCACCTCTCGGGCATCGTTTACAGCCACCCCCGCGAACAATGGGAGATTTCCAATAGTCGCGAATTTGATAATTAGACGATTTCCAATAGAATCACGCATGCGTACGAACATTGGGTCAGGTCGTCAACAATATTACAACTTTGTAATCATATTTTTTTTTATGTATTTTTCACGTATTTCCCCGGTTATATTTTATAGCTAGGGGTAGGTCAGGTATTTGCGCGTTACTCAGGTAACCATCATAAACCCTTCTGGTCTTTTCCCATCGTAAAAAGTAAATCCGTAAAAACAACGAGTTAAAATATTTCTGCCTTTAGCAATATCTCTCATTACTCAGAGACTAAACATTTAAATGAAAAATATCTTGCAAATCGATATTGCTTCAAAGATAAATAGTTCAATTTACGATCTTAACCAGCGACGAAAGAAGAATATCGGGTTACATAGGAAATGTTATTTTTCAACAACTACCTCCGAGAAGTTTCTTCTAAACATTTGGATGGAATAAATAAAGATAAGTGGTGCTCGTTCGAAGAAGCGATTCTATTCAGCTCGCCGATTTGTCACAGTTCTTAGAAAGAAAAAAAAGAGAAGACTCCGTGTTGGGAGAGAACAGAGGATTGCACGTCGTTGCTATGTCGCCACGACGGAGAAAGCCTCTGTACCAGCATACTCTTTAGGTAGGATAGAAGGAGAAGCGACCACGTGAGCGTGGCTGGTACGAACAAGGGAAGTCAAGAGCCACCCCGAAGGGGAGGTAGCGCTGTTGGCTAGCTCGCGGGCCAGCTACGGTACACGTGATCGTACCGAGAGAGTAGGGGAAGGGTGAGCCACCCGCGCAATGCATAGAACGTACGAGAAGGCCCACCACTCATCGATAGCCGAACTTTTCTCAACCAATAGGAACAGAGCCATAAAAATCAAGAGACAAATGCAATTCTTAGCCAAGAGTAGGGATGAAGAAAAGAGAGAATAACCGAATAATAATTATTAACAATCGTTAATAATAACCATTTTTTCATGATTTACAATAGCCAAATGTTACAATTATCGTAAAAGTTTAACCCGAAATTTGTTAATTTGACAAATGGAAAGGTTAAACAAATTAATTAATTAAGTTAATTAATTCATCATTTTATATTGAAAGCCGACGAAAAACCATTAAGAATGAATACCAGAACACCCTGGTAGTTATGAAATTTATATCAAATTTAAATTCAATTTAATTAGATCTGTCAAATCGATATCGATCGATATTTCACATATTATAGTAAAAACCGAATGAGAATACATGTAATAGAGTGAAGAATGAGAGCGAAATATCAATAGAGTTCATTTTTAATATTTTTGGATTTGATAATTAATTAATTCTTTATCAAGAAAATTTTCCTTTTATCAAGTATTAAAATTCGTAATTTTCCACCTAAAAAGGTGATTCAAATTCGAGACACTTCCAAAATAAATAAAAAGAATAAATCGCTAATTAACAAATCCAAAATCGATCTGAAAATAGTTAATTAGACTAATTATAAGAAATTGACAGCCGATAGAAAGAGAACAAGGGAGGCGTGGAAAATCACGCCTCGACCAAAAAGTTGCCCCTTCCACCGCGGTCTATGTCAAGCCTATTTAAACTGCGCCCTTTACGGAGGGCCATGCTCATTACTTCTCCGAAAACCAACGACGTTACTCTGTTCGCGACAGTTTTGTGTTTTTCAATCTTTGTTAAAAGACTTTGGAAAATTTCCAAGTCTTATTCTTTGTTGTGTTCATTTGTGGAATTGTACCAAGTTTTGTTTCACTATTAACTTCAATCGAAGTTAATAGAATAAAAAACCTCAGTGCTTAAATTTTGTGTTCGTTCTTCGTGAAAAATCCTTCGACCGCTCGGCACTTACTTGAAGCCGAGGGTATCGACCAGCGATCCACCGACGACCACCAGCAGCAACCTCTTCACAACTCCTGTTCGCCGGATCCTATTTTTCTTCGGTAAGTTTTATTTTTTTTCCTAAGTTTGTGATTTTTCCCCTCAACCCTTCCACTTTAGTGAAAAGTTTAAGAGATGTACGCATCTCAGATCATTATCGCCCTTCTGGCAATTATCGTGATTGTATCAATTTTTATTCTCTTGTGCGGAATCTCCATTAAAATCACCGTTAATATCCGCGATTCGAGAGTCACACGTGAAACCCCTGTAGTACACTCGGGTGTACGAATTTATCCAGTGTCTACCGTCCGTCGAGTTCCTCATACCAACCCGCGAGTTTAGTTAAATTTTTAATATCGCGATGAACTCCCCTTTGATTGTCGTGATTTTCCTTGCGTGTTTTATCGTAGTTTTCATCATCGTCGCGATAGTTTGGTATCTCCGCGCTTACCGTTCCGTTACCCCGCAAGAAGTTGTTACAGCACCAAGTGCTCCCCTTGAATATTTTTGCCCGTATTGTTGCGATACCCATCCTATTAGTGAAACCGTTTAAACCTCCCCTTAGACAACATTTCGCGAATGAACTCTAGCCTCTTCCCGAGCAATTTTCCGCAAGGTTAGGCTCTAAACGAGGCATCCGCGAATCGTAGCCGCTTCGATAACGCGTAAATGGATTAAGTTCCTTGACCGAGATGAGGCCGGCTCCTCACGTAAACTCACGATTCGCGACATAACAAAAATTGGGGGCTCGTCCGGGATCTCAGAGCCATTCGCGAAATTTAGTTTTTCTTTTGTCGTTTCGAAGTTTCATTGTTTCCTCCTCCTTCCCTGTATTGAGCATGTGTGTGAAAGAGTGTGTTTTGTTTGGCATGTTAGATAGCTCGCCCCACCAATGCGAGACCCGTATTTTAATCCGCCCCGTACTAGCGGAAACGTAATTTAGCTCGCCCACCAATGCGAGACGTATCTTAGAAAAGTGAATTTTCTGTATTTTGTGTTTCATTTGTGTTCTGTGTAATTTCGCGTTAGATTTTCGGGTTGAATTTCAGGGTAAAGTATTTGTGAATTCCGTAAGTGTTTTTCCGGGTTAAATTTTCAGCAGTGAATCGCGAGTGTTTTTTTTTACCGTCATGAGAAGTAGTCTCAATGTTCACCCGATCGAAGGGGAATATTGATAAAAAAGTGTTGCACGAGTATCCGGAAGAACGGACTCGTAAGCGTAACAAACCGAACAAGGGAGAGGAGCAGGGTGACGCGCAAACCACGCGATCGCTTCGCGCTCGCTCGTGCCCTTCCGACGGCGGTGCGGAAGCCGTAGGTTATACTGATAGGCGCGAATCAACCAACGATTCACCAAAAAGTGAATCCTCCGATGAGGTTTTTGTTAGCAGTCAACTCAGTGATAACTCAGCAGTACCGTCAAAAAGTGTAGACCATTTAGCATCAGGGATTCTAGAGTCGATAATCGAACCGTTAGGGCAATTAAAAATAAATTCACCGCGTCTTAATATCGAAAATCCACGAAGTCTTAAAATTGAAAATCCGCAAAGTTTAAAAATCGAAAATACACCGAGTTTAATACCAGAAAAAGAGAGTTTTGAAACCGAGGAAAGTTTATCGAAAAATAAAGTCGAGTCTTCCGGGGGAGGTAGTGTACCGCCGGGAAGCATTGCCTCCACATCAACGTTCGTAACCGCGAAAAGTGAATTAACTCCCTTCAATAGTAGCTTTCGTACGCCCGGTTATTTTTCCGCGAAAAGTAATTTTTCTAGTTCGAGACGAGATATTGGTCTCAGTTCATCATTAAAAACGCCGAGTGAACAGAAATTTGCGCCATATCCCGCGACACCGAAATCGAGTCGGAGACGCGACATTTTAATTAAACCGAAAAATCTATTTACCGGAGAAATACCAAAACTCACAATGCCTGACGAGGTGAGACCAGATGCCGCGAGTCTTGGGTTTTTGCGCGACGCGATTCGTTTGTTACCCGAGTTTAACGGGGGTCGAGAACACTTGAGTAGGTATATCACGGGGCTAGAAGAAGCCCTCGCTATGGTAGGACCCGCCTGTGAGACTCACCTCTTGAGACTCGCGAAAACAAAATTGAGTTCCGCCGTTTGGAATAAAATATCAAAAATAACTTTTGCAAATATCCGTGAATTTACCGATTATCTTCGTAAAACGTATGATCCGCCGCGTGACGTGTTTCAGCTCACGGGTGAGCTCGGTAGTAGCTTCCAGGAAAATTCAGAAAAAGTAGATGATTACGCGGATAGAATTCGTAATCTCGCCGTGAAAATTCTAGAGGCTCACAAGCATGCAGACGGTGCACTTGATGAGAATGAAAAAGAGAGAATCGAAAAAATGGCACTTAGCTGTTTCGGTAGAGGATTAAAACCGGACATCCGTCGTGAAATGGGCGACGATCGCACCCTTAGCGACGCGATTAATCGAGCGCGAGATATCGAGCGGGAACTCGCGGATCTAGATCGACTCCGTAAAGGGAAAAATCCCACCGAAAAGACTGAAAAATCCGAAAAATCCGAAAAATCCGCGAAATCAAGTAAAACCGAGAAATCCGTGGAAATTAATTTTGTTGCAACCGATAGTAAACCAGGGAATAAGAATCAGGCAGGAGGTAGCTCCGCCGTTCCGAGTTGTCAGTATTGTGGAAAAAAGGGACACATTGCTAAGAGCTGTTGGGCCGCGCAAGCCGCGTCTGGTCAACAGTCACAGGCCACGTGCCAAATGTGCGAGCAGAAGGGTCATACAGCGAACAATTGTCCGCTGTTGGCTCCTGCTCCACAGGTATCCGCGCCGAGCAATGCTGTAACTTCCTCAGGGCAGGTAATCGTTTGTCAGTTATGCTCGAAAAGAGGGCATCCCGCTGAGAAATGCTTCTCAAAGCCGTGTACGATCTGTGGGAAAAAGGGTCATCTACCGGAGAGTTGTTTTCTAGCGCAGCGAGCTGCCGGAGTGCAGGCGCCAGCGGTGAAACAAAATCATCCGTCGGTCCAGGTAAGTAGTGGCCAGACTCAGCCACCCGCGATTCAGTGTTATGGATGCCAAGGATGGGGGCATTTTGCGAGAAACTGTCCCTCCCGCAATCCCAGCGGTGGTAATGTTTCGCAAAATGTACCGCCGATAGCGAGTTCGATAACTTACGCTCAGGCAGCCTCTCCTCAGTATCCTCCAAATGTGTGCCGATATTGTAAAACAATCGGACATAAATTGGAGGAGTGTCCATCGCGAATCCGTAAATACGGTCAGATCGTCACCGCTCCGGGAAACGCGAACGGCCAGCTGGAATCGGGTGCCCAGGTGGAGGCCACCGCGGACACGCACCCGACTCTCACCCTGAAGGTAGTATAGGACAATGCGCGCCCGAGGTCGCGACCATTTTTATGGCGCGATACGTCGACGACGTTATTGGTCCTACGATATTATTGCAAGGAAAAGAGCTGTCGGAAACAATTACTTTGATGCTAGATACAGGTGCGAGTAAGAATGTCCTGAAAGAGAGATGTATAGATCGTTATTTATACATTGATCGATCGAGAGTTCTTAGGCTTAGCGGAATAACAGCGAACATAGTAGAAACCCTCGGTTCGGTAGAAATTTTCACGCTAGGCAAGGACACATCTTTTCATTTAGTACCGAATAGTTTTCCGATTAGACAATCCGGAATATTGTCATCCGAGTTTTTCCGCGATAACCTTGCAAAGATCGATTATGAGAACAATTGTTTAGGAGTTAACGGATTGAGAATACCGTTCCATACGAGAGAAAGTATAGTCTTCCCGCCAGGTGTAAGAAAACTTTTTTATGTCAGAATAAAGAACCAGGAAGTAACAGAGGGATTTTTACCGACTTTAGATGCAGGTGAAGGGATAACCGTAGAGCAGGGACTTGTCAAGAACGACAACGGAAAGGCTTACGTTTATATCACTAATCACCGTAGTCGAAAGGTGGAAATCGAAGTACCCGTCGTAAAAATGTTTCCCTCGAGGTCATTTGAAGCGATGGTTGACAACCTCAATAATAAAATCGCGAGAGAACAATCCATGAGAAATCCAAGTTTTGTCGAAAGAAATAACAGCTCAGGCTCCAATGCGAATCTAGTCGGAGAGACTCGTATTGTAAAAGAGAGAGTAATAGAGCCACCAAAAGTAGGAACCGTAAAGCGAGAAATTCATTATGTAGAGAGAGATATAGTTGAGAGAAAAATCCATTATCCAGAGTATCCAATAGAAATCTTTGTAGCCGATGAGAGTTTTGTTGAAGAGGAAAATCAAGAGAAAAATCCAATCGTTGAAAAATTCGTAGAGAGAAAAATTGTTATCGAAAATCCAGAAGTTGAAATTTGTATTGTTGAAGAGTCTGAAACTAAAAATCCTGTAGAGAGAGAAAATTTTGCTGTCAAGAAAAATCCAGAAAATTTTGTTATCAAGAAGAATCCTGAGAACCGTTGCGTTGAGAAAAATCCAGAGAATTGTTGTATCGAGAAAAATCCAGAGAATTTTGTTGCCGAGAAAACCTTTGAGAAAAATCCAGAAAATTGTTGCATCGAGGAAAATCCTGAGAATCGTTATATTGAGAAAAATCCTGAGAGTTTTGTTGAGAAAAATCCTGTAGTCGAAAATTTTGTTGAAAAGAATCCCGTGAGTTTTGTTGTCAAGAACAGTGAGATCGAGAATCCAGAGATTAGAAATCCCGTGATCGAGAATCCAGAGGTTAGAAATCCCGTGATCGAGAATCCAGAGGTTAGAAATCCCGTGATCGAGAATCCAGAGGTTAGAAATCCGGAAATCGAGAATCCTGTGTTTGAAAGTTTTGTTGAAAATTTTGTCGATTCCAATTCGGAAGATCCCGTAAGGAATGTTTTGAGAAACAATAGAGCAGTAGCCGAGAGTTTTGATGTAAGAAGTCCAATAGAGAATCCAGTAGTAGGAACCAGTTGCTCAGTAGGTAGATGCAAATGTGGCAAAAATCAGGGTTTTATCGGAGATAACGATATCTCGATAATGAGAAACCGAAACGAAGATTTTATTTTTGAGAAAAGTGCTAGCGGTGGTATAGTACTAGACGCTAGTGTATCCGATAGATATTTTGTAGAGAACGGTCCAGATAAAAACGTTTATGTGTCCGACAACCAGATTAGAAATGTGACAATAGAGAAAGATATTCCGAATCCAAGATTAGTGTGGTGTAAAAATCCGGCGGTATACACTCAGAGAAGAGCCGCGGATTATCTGCCAATATATAGTGTCGAAACCCAGTCAGAAAACAAGAATAAAGAAAAGAAAAATAGTGAGAAAAGGGAAAATTCTCAACCGCGTTATGACCAGAGATTTATTTCGTTCGTTTTGTATGTTTTGTTATTTCTTTTTCGTTCCGGCAATACCGCAGTAAATTCTTTAAATAGCGGAGAAAGTCGAAACGTTAGTGGAGTCCGAGAGAACTCCGTGTATACCTGCGCCGAGGGTTCGAGTCTTGCGAAAAGGGCTACTTCGGCTCATAAGTACTTAGAGCCATTAATAGCTGAGAGATTTCTTGTAGATTGCGATTGTTTTTCTTTTGGAGCTACGATGTCGAATGACAATAGAAGTGAAAGAGTAATAGATTTGTTGAGATTAGAGCATTTGGATGAAATAGAGACAGATTCGATTAAAAAGATGATAGCCAAAACCGCCGATAGATTTCATTTGCCCGGTGAGCCATTAGCTGCCACCGACGTAGTAATGCACAGAATCCATACTACCGATGAATTTCCCGTGAATTCGAAACAGTATAGATTCCCCGAAGTCCATAAAGAGGAAATTAGAAAACAGATAGACGAATTTTTAGCAGCCGGATTCATTCGTGAATCATCATCTCCGTATAATACACCTTTATGGGTGGTACCGAAAAAACTCGATTCAAAAGGAAATAGAAAGTGGAGAGTAGTTCTCGATTTCAGAGCGCTGAACGAGAAAACAATAAGCGATGCGTACCCTTTGCCGAATATAGTAGATATTTTAGATCAACTCGGAGGAGCTCGTTATTTCTCAGTGTTTGACCTGGCCTCCGGGTTCTACCAGATTAAAATGCACCCCGATGATTGTCATAAAACAGCGTTTACGACACCCTACGGTCATTACGAGTACGTACGAATGCCGATGGGACTCAAAAATGCACCTCCGACGTTCCAAAGAGCGATGGATTTGGTGTTATCAGGGTTGCAGGGTCGCGAAATGTTTGTATATCTCGACGATATAGTCATTTACGCGAAAACTCTCGAGGAACATAACGAAAAATGTGAAAGGTTGTTCGATCGACTAAGAAAGGCTAACATGACTTTACAACCGGATAAATGTGAATTTTTGAAACGCGAAGTAGCTTATCTTGGTCATGTTATCAGTGGAGATGGTTTGAAACTCGATCCGAAAAAAGTAATTGCCGTAAGAGAATTTCCAAGACCAAAGAATGTAAAAGGAATCCGTCAGTTTTTGGGATTAACAGGATATTATCGTAGATTCATTGAAGGTTATTCGAAGTTGGCAAAGCCATTGACTAACCTCTTAAGAGACGATGTTCCTTTTGTATGGGGAAATAGTCCAGAAGAAAGCTTTAACGAATTAAAAGAAAGACTTTGCACCGAACCAGTTTTAATTTTTCCAGATTTTTCAAAACCATTTATAGTCACAACAGATGCGTCCGGTTACGGAATCGGAGGTATTTTGTCTCAAGGAATAATAGGAAAAGATAAACCCGTAGCATACGCTTCACGTACTTTGAAGGATCCAGAAACTCGATATGATACTTACGAAAAAGAAGCCTTAGCGATTGTATACAGCGTTTTACATTTTCGACCGTATCTTTATGGTAGAAAATTCACCTTGGTTACCGATCATAAGCCTTTGATTTGGTTCAAGAACTGTAAAGACGGTAATGCACGCGTCCTTCGTTGGAGGCTAAAGTTGTCCGAATACGAATACGACGTTGTGTATAAAACAGGTAAAACAAACGTGAACGCCGACGCATTGTCGAGAAATCCTGTCGAGACGCACTCTAACGAGAGCGACGAAGAGATTTTCGTGACATGCGAGGATTACGGCGATTCCCTAACCACCCACGAAATATTGCGTTTACTCGAAAATACCGATATAGAAACCGATGGAGAGAGCGATGAAGAATTTCCATATGAAGAGGATTACGAAGAGCTATGGAGAGAGTCACTGACCCCTATACAGCTGCTCGAGGCCGACCGAAAGGACGATCCGAGTGAGTCAATGGGCCAGTCGACTGACCCTTTAGCCGAGCGTAAACTCAGGTCAACGAAAGACCCTTCGTATATTATAGGAATAACAAGGAATCAAGCTAAACAACAACAAAAGGAAATTTTACAGCCTGCCGCTAATCCACCTGCGAAAGAAATTTCGAAACAGGTGGAAGAAACGCCAGCGCGTGTAATTACTCGACGACAAGCGAAAAAACAACAGGAAGAACAACTACAAAGAAAGGGTAAGGTAGATAAACCTCCAATTGAAGAACCACTCCCGAAGAAAAAACCAACAAAGAAGAAAAATCAATCGAAGATTATTCCAAGGAAGAATCCACCAAGGATGAAACAACAATCGAAGAGAATAGATCCAATCGAATCCGAAGATTCTGCATCCAAGGAGGATGAGAATCAGGTAGGTCCAAGTTATCGAGAAGAACCAATGGAAGATCCACCAGACGAAGATTTTGAGGATTTGCATGACGAAAATTGCGAAAATCCGAGAGATAAAGATTACGATCCACGAGACGATATATCAGAAGAAGATATACCACGAGAAGAGGTACCACGAGAAGATTTTATCCTCGATGAAGATCAAAACTCCGATAACGAAGAAAATTACCAACCAAAGGAAAGTACACCACAGAGAATGGAATCCGATGAGGAAAATGAGAATTCTGATGAAGAGATAGAAAGCGATAATGAATTGGATGAAGACGATTTGCCGTTAGAGGAACGTCTTCGAGTGGAAAACGAAGAGAAAACACTTTCGAGAAATATCATTGAGTCGCGAGATCTCTTTTTCATACGAAAAGATACTCTCGCGTATTTCGTCAAAACAAACGGAGCACCCTTCGACCTCGGATCTCGAAAACTCGTTGAGCGCAGAGAGTTGCCATACTTCCCTGATCTCGTACTTGGCGAAGCCAGTGCGGTGAAGCGAGGGAACAGGTACCATATAGCTCTACCTGTCAGTGACGAGTCCGGAGAGGGTTTGTCGGGAACGTTAGCTCAAATTAATAGCTCGATTATTAGCCTTCGAAATACAATGGAGTCTTTAAATATTCCGAGTGTCAGTATAGCCAAAACAGAGAAAGTAGGTAACGTAGTTTGGGACGAAATAGCTTCAAAATTACGATCTGGATTTAAAGGGAGCGCGATAAAAGTAATAGTTTGTCATGGGATAATTCGGTATCCGAAGAAAGAAGAGAGGTACGATATTATGCGTGAGATGCATAGCTCAGCTGTGGGAGGCCACCGAGGAGTTAGCAAAACGTATAATCGCGTGCGACAACACTTCTTTTGGGAGAAAATGAAAACCGATATTCAACAATTCATTCAACAATGTTTGCCGTGTCAATTAAAGAAATGCGATAGATTCAAAACAAAACAGCCAATGTTAATAACAGATACACCGGGAACAGCTTTCGAGAAAATAGCAATGGATATAGTCGGTCCGATACCGAAAACAAAAAGGCTTAACGAGTATATTTTGACAATCCAAGATCAATTCACAAAGTTTTGCATCGCGATTCCTTTGCCGAACGCAATGGCCGTAACAGTAGCTGACGCGTTCGTAAAACATTTTATTTGTATTTTCGGATCTCCTAAGGCAGTATTGACAGATCAAGGCAGTAATTTTCTGAGCGGGTTAATGAGACGATTAGCGAAAAGATTTCGTATCAAGAAGTTGCGTACAACTGCGTTTCATCCACAGTCCAACGGATCACTCGAAAGATCTCACCATGCTCTAGGAGAATACTTGAAGCAATATAATGGTCGAGAGTTCGAGTGGGACGAATGGGTGGAATTGGCGATTTTTAATTACAACACCAGCGTCCACGAAGGAACCAAGCATACACCGTACGAACTTGTCTTTGGAAGATTAGCAAGAACACCATCAAGC